>CAKNYM010052635.1:464856-497332 GCA_932195095.1 Andricus curvator | reverse complement strand
TAATTCAGGCGACAAATTTTATTAGTTAACATTTTATTTTAGCTTGTACCGTTTATCAAAAAAGTTAATTTTTTCATTTTGAATATATTCTTACCACAAAAATTGATTACGTGTGTAAGTCTTTTTTGAATGCACAATTTTTGTTCATTTATATGTTTTCGTACCTTGCATTGTTTTTTTCAAAAATTTGATTTTTTTACTGTCAATGTTATTTTCACGAATAAAACAAAAACCACGCATCCTATCGAATCATGAGTCACAATAAATTTGTACCTCTTCCTTGGATGAACAAATTTTGTTTTGGTCATTTTTTCGTAGCTGGTAATATTCGTCTGAAAATTTGATTTTTCTATTTTCAATGCTGTTTTTTACGAATAAAACAAAAACTACGCGTCGTATCAAAAAGTGAATGATAAGAAATTTGTAGATCTTTTTTAGGTGCACAATTTTGGTGAGATGACCTTTTCTGGTATCTTGCATAGTTTTACAGCAAAATGGCTTTTTTGATTTTTCATTAATTTTTTGTGCGGTCAAAATTTGAATTTTTTATTTTTCAAAAAATTCAAAAAGTTGTTATGAAAATATTATAGGATGTTCAGGAATCAACGTTTTTCTCCTCTTGACTTTTTTTCATATCGTGCGTTTTTCGGCTTAAAATGTTCATTTTCGTTTGTTTTTTGGAATTTTGAAAATGCTATAACTCCAGTAATTTTCTTTTTATCACGAAAAGTCATTAGCATATTTTGTTCGTCATTTTGCGTACTACTAATAACCGTACATAGAATTTTCAAATCTTCAAAAAAAGCGGTCTCAAAAATTTTCAAAATGTGCTCACTTTTTGAATTTTTATCCAAAATAGCTGGTTCACGAACTCGTTCTTTCTTTTTAGGCCATAAAAAAGTGTGCCAAAGCTTAATCAAATCTAATCATTTTTTTGAAAGTTATCGTGGCTACAGACAGACAGACAGACAGACTACAGACTACAGACAGACAAACACCTTGGTAAAAATCGTTTTTTTCTGACTCAGGAGGTCTCAAAACGTGGATATTTGATGAAAACCGACTATGTCAAATTTTACATAAAACCAATACCTTCTCATTAGAATGAGAATGTAAAAAGGCTTGCCAACTCTCTTTAAAATTTCATCATTTTTTTAGAAATTTCTTGCGTTCAAATCGGTCAATATTTGTGGGAAATTTGTGAAGAAAAATGCAAAACAAAAAGATAGGAAGAAATTCTTGGTATGTGCTTCATCGGAGTTTAGTAATTCTACGAAAATTGCAATGCACGATAAAAGTTTATAAAAATTACAATCGAATATTAACAGTCTACCATCAGAGTATGAAAAAGCAGAAATTTACTGCCCAAAGGAGTCCACAACCTTTATATTTTATTATATTCTTTAATTAAAAGAAATTATATTTTAAAAGAGAAATGTAGAAACAAATTTTGTATACTTTCTCTCAACGAAAAGTATGGTAAAGCGCACTAAAAATTAAAAAAAAAATTTCATTGTTAATTGGATTTGTTCTCAACGTCCAAAGTTGAAAAAACGTGTGCCTCAAACGAAAAAAAAATTCTTCCTAAATCTCATTGGAACATAACAACATTTTCCAATAAATCTTTGTAGGTTTGAATTCAGCACAGATTTATCTTAAAAGTACAAGAAAAAAATTATGATTCAATCATAAAAATACTAAAAAATCAAATTAGTTGAACTAAAATATATTTGCGAAAAGTAATTTTCATTTTCAAAATAGCCAACTGGATCCCTGATTCATGGATTTTCACATTTTTGAATAACCTATGTGACTTCGTAATTTTAACGTAAACTGTAAAATCAATTATAAATTTCAAACCTCTGTCAAAATTTTTCCTATTCAATTAACGCTATATTATGACTTCCACCATTTTCATTTCAGCTATATAATTTCTTTGTTTTAATGATTTAAAAATGTGATTTGTATATAATAATTAATAGACAAAATGAATCATGCTGCAAATTCCTGTTTCAAATATTTTGCCAATATCATTGGTTTCTTTTTTCTCTCCTGTAAAATCGTAAAAATGTGGTTTAGGTCCCTATATCTTTATTTATAAAATATTAAAAAACTTTCTGCCATTTTCTATTGGAGGATGTAATGCTTTTCATTCACAACGGTATTAAAATTTTTAAAATAATCATAATTACTTTTAACTGTTTGATTTCAATAGGTATTTAATGGAAGTTTACGAATTTCCATTACAAATTCCAATCAAACTTCCAAATTATTTAAACTTCTCATTATATTTCAGTTTGAAATTATTTCTTGAATAACACCAAACATATATATAAGAGTGCATATATACAAGATGCATCCAAAATTTTATTATCCCTTTTTGTATAATCTTCAGCTTTAGAATTTTCCTTCTCCAGATAGTTTTCTTTACTATCAAGAAAAAGGAATTTCTGGAATCAAGTTGAGAACCTAGCAATGCATGCTGATAAACTCTCAGACGACTTTAAATCCCCGAATTCGTCTCTGAGATCCATTACGTTGAACGATTTAGTGAATCCCATTCTCATGACTCACGCGCGTTCCGTTTCGTGTCGATTCCCATACGAACTTTCGTTCGTAACCTTTATGCAGGTTCTGAAGGAAAGAAAATGGAAATGGTTTCGAATAAAATATGTCTAGAAAAGAACCACGAGATTTATTTTGTTCTTTTATTACGATTTCTTACGTTTCACGTGAAATTTTTTATTACACTTTTTTTATCGATGCAATGCAAATGAATCTCTTGAGGTACTGCAGTAGTAAAGGTGCTTTTAAGTCAGACGCCGCGCCGACAAAACTTGCGTGGTAAGGGGCCATGCATAAATCACGTACTTTTTTTATGAAATTTCGTACCATTTACCCCCCTTTGTTAGGGTCTGTAAGTTTTGATTTATTTAGGTGTCATCCAAAAATAACGTCAGGCGGAGGAGTTTGGTAAAATTTTACTCTTTCTTATTAAGTAGTTGAATTTTGAACCAAATAGATGCATTTTTAGCAAGAAATGTAATAGTTGATATTCTAATCCAGAAAAGATTTTTCATTTTTGATCAAAAACTGTTGGATTGTACCAAAAAAGACGAATTTTAAACAAAATAGTTAAGTCTTCAACCAAAAAAGGTATATTTTCAACCAAACAGTTGCATATTCAACCAAAGATGAGATTTCTACCAAAAGAAATGAATTTTCAAATGGAAAATTTCCAACAAATGTTGAACTTTTAACCAAGAAAGAATTTTCAGTACAAAAAAAAATTCATTCAAAATTCAATTTCAATTAATTAAGTTTCTAGTAAAAAAGACGAATTCTCAACAAAATGCATACATTCGTAACCAGGTAGTTGAATTTTGAACCAAGAACATCAATTTTCTACCAAAAATATGAATCTTCATTAAATACATAAATTTTTTACCAAATAGTTGAACTTTTAACCAAGAAGATTATATTTCTGCCAAAAAGAGAATTTTTCGGCAATCTAGATAAATTTCCAACACTATAGTTGAATTTTTAAATTACAAAAGATCAGTGTTCATAACTACAAATGGAAGAGTTTCATTTTTATTGCAAAGAAATTAATAAAAAAAATTTTTAAACGAATGTTCTACAAAAAAGTGAATTTTCTACCAAATTATTCAAGTGGTGGTGCATATATTCCTTGGGCTCCCGGACAGGTCGTAAGAGTAATGGGGGGGGCAGATATGGGGGCAGATATATCAACAACAAAAAATACTTTGTCAACCAAGTAGTTCAACTTTCAACGAAAGAGATGAATTTTCAACTAAAATGTAATTTTCAACGAAAAATGTAATAGTTGATATGTCAACCAACAAATTCTCTATCTGCTGGACATGCTTGTTTTCAAGGAGGGTAGGACAAAAAGTATCGTGTGTATCAAGGGAGTACGGCTGTTTTGCCTCGTGTGACTGCCGCCCTCGCATCGCTCGGGCGACAAGTTCTGACTCGTCAAAATACCATTCTTTACGCCCTTGATACAAAATGTACTATTGCGTTTTTAACCACGAAATTTTATTTTCTACCAAAAAGTCAAATTGTCAATAAAATACGTAAATTTCAAACCAAACAGTTCAACTTTCAGCTAAAAAAATTATTTTTCAATACCGAAATTAATTTTTAACTAAAATGATGAATTTTCTACTAAAAAAATGAGTTTTTAACAAAGTAGTTTGACTTTCAACCAAAAAGTTGAATTTTTCACCAAATCGTTGAATTTTCTATAAAATTGTTGAATTTTTGAGCCAAAAATACGCAGTTGTATAAAAAAGTTGAACTTTCAACCTGAAAATGTAATTTTTCAACCGAAGCAGATCAAGTTTTAAGCAGGCAGTTGCACTTTTACACAAAAAAGGATGAAATTTATACAAAAAGCGATGAATTTTGTACCAAAATCGACAAATCTCGAACAAAATAGTTGAATTTTCAATAAGAAATAAATATTTAGTCAAAAAAGAAACAAAAATTTAATCAAGTTGTTGAGTTTTCAAGCCGACAGACGTATTTACAATAAAAATATTGAATTGTCGACCAAAAATAACGACATTTTAACGAAATTGTTGAATGTTCCACAAAATAAGTAAATTTTGAACCAAATAATTAAATTTTCAATTCAGTTCGTATTTAATTTAAAAAACAAGAAAAAGGAGAAATACTATGACACCTGCGATTAATAAATATGAATTTTGATAATTTATAGATTAAGGTATAATAATTAAATTGAAGATGGAAATTAATTTGTAATACTTTACAAATATTATATTTACAATAAAATCTGTTTAACTTTTGTTTTTAGAAATTCGCCACGTTGAAAAAATCTTGCGTAGGAAATTTTTAGGTCCATATTATGCACGGCCCCTAGTAAAGAATTAAGAAGATAATTAATTCAGAATTAAATAAATTTATATAAGAAAAAAATTATTAAATTTCCTCATTAAGTGATAAATTTTTTATTTATCTATGTAAATTATATATATTATTTCATATTTTCAGGTCTTATACATTTTCTTCGATCTTTTTATAAAGTATGACGTATAAGATTGTCCAGCTCCGACTAGTTTATAAAGTAATAACTTAGATAAGATCTTTAATTTACTTTTCGTCACGCGATACTGATTACTGATTAGTAGCTTGACTGCTTTTTTGCACATAATAACCCGCAGCATGATTCATTTGCATGTGCAACCAATAAATACCCCAGAGACATTTGAATTATCGGAAAAGCGTTTGTATTTTTTACTGTTACAAATTTCATGGTACATTCGATGAAATGTGTTTCGGATATTATGTTCGCTGAAGTGAGCATTCAATGCAATAATTAGTTATTCGATTTGGAACAGTAATTTCGATTTTACATTAATCTCCACAGTAGGACCCTTTAAAGCTTACGTACAAAGTGTAGATATACATCTGTGAATGCTACCCAGCAGTAAACTAAATACCGAAATTCACAGAGATAATTTTATTAGTTACTTGCGCGCGTTGTATTGCCAACCAACGGTGCATTATGATAATGCGATTAGCGTCACGGAAAGGAGAAAGCAGACACCAAAGTTACAGCATATCCCCAAACAGTGCGATCTACAGATGTGATTTATACTCGCGAATTAGTATCGCCGAGGGAATGTAGATTTAATTGTACTTGTTGCTCTACTTCGCTTGTCTTATTATTTCACAATATTTCTGCGTCTAAAATATTAACGCAAAATAACTTTAAAATTTTCTATTACAAATTTTACGAAATAAAGAGTAACAAAAAATTGTCAGATTTATTGCATTTTTTTAATTTAACGGCTAACCGTTATTGTTGATAAAAAATAGCAGCTTTTCTAGCAAGGGGCCGCACAGTGGGCTATTTTGCGAAATTTACTTTCAAAACCTAATATCTCTCGAATTAATTAAACAAAATGTATGTTCCTTGAAAACAAACTTCTTTTAGTGAAAGATACCAAAATAGCCTAGCACATTTCCTTTCCAAAGAAAACCAGTTGAAGATGAAAAATCCAATATGCAAAGGCACAAATCGGAAACCGGATGATGACTTGACAAAGTTGATTAGCTACACGTTTTGAAGGTCGCTGAATCCAAATCTGACGCAAGAATTTTAAAGTAAAAAAAGGCGGATCCAATATCGCAGAACAAAAATTGGAAAAATTTGGGAAACTTTACAAACTTGTCTATATTTATATTTTCTTGGTCGCTGAATACAAATCTGAAGTCATAATTTCAAAATAAAAAACGGCAGATCAAAGATGGCGTAACAAAAATTGAAAAAATTCTATAAACTTCAAGAAATTGGTAATACTCACGTTTTTAAGGTTGCTGCATCTAAATCTGACGTCACATGTCATGTCACTTCATATGTCTATTTATTTTAACTTTTCTGTGATTAAAATTTTATACACGCGATAATTATTAAAACTTAAAAAAATATATTTATTTTCGAGCTGTGATTGTTTATCTCTAGAGAGAAAAATGTGCTGAACAAATTTTCAGGGCGAATTTGAATTTGTGTATCACCTGTGGGATCAATCATTTTCAAGTGTTTCATCAGATTCAGATTAAGCGACCTCAAAAACATGAGCATTACCAATTTCATAAAGTTTACAGAATTTTTTCAATTTTTGTTCCGCCATATTTGATCCGCGATTTTCTATATTGAAATCATGACGTCAGATTTGGATTCAGTGTCCTCGAAAATTTAAATATGGACAATTTTGTAAAGTTGCCTAAATTTTTCGATTTTTGTTCGGTAATATTAGATCCGCCATTTTTTGAATTGAAACTTTTTTTGGGACGGGAGTGAATTGAAAAAAACGAGCGACTGCAAGAACGGAACGCTCTATTGACGTCTCCCTTTTGTGCGGCGATTCGCAATTGCTCTAAAGACTCCTCTTCGATATCCCCACTACTGGAACGCTACCCAAAGCATTCATATGCTCTCTCTCTCTCTCTCTGCACTCTCTTACTATGCGATCTCTTCAAAACTCAGGATGATTCCTCACGAAAAATTTCACAGTTAATCCATCAAAGTTTCACTTCTGCCATGTAGCCCCACTGCCACACACTGGGTTTTTTATTTTGAAATTCTAACATCAGACTTGGAATAAGAGACCTAAAAAAGTTTGAAAATAATCAACTTTGTCAAGTCACCATCATATTTCCGCTTCGTGTCTCTCCATATTAGATATACCACCTTTAACCGGATTTTTCTCGGAAAGGAAATGTGCTATGCTATTTTTTTGGCAGATTTAAATTCAGCATTGAAAAATCTATAAAATATCGTGTCTTGCTCTAAAATAAACTTTTCGAAAATAGCTTTCATATTTCAGGCTTCACGTTCTTTTCCCTATTTTCCTGTTTTACCCTTCTTTTGAAGGATTCTTCATTTTTCCCCCTATTTTCTCATTTTTCTCCTCAAAGTCGAACTGAATTAATAGCACCCAAATATAAAATTTAAATATTTTTGGTTAAACGTTAATTTTTATGGTTGAAAAGTCGACTATTATATTTTTGGTTTGAAAGTTGTCTCGTTTGGTTGAATATTCTACTGTTTCATACAAAATTTAATTATTCCGAGTGAATAGACTGCCGGTACCAGCAAAAAAGTTTTCAGCCGGTACCGGCAATAAAGTTCTCTGTCGGTAACGATTAAAAACATTTCCAGCATACTGAAGAGACTGTCAGACATTTTAGAGTAAGTTCATGTGATTTAAAGGTTATTTTGTCATATTTTGGCTTTTCACGTTTTATATGAAACGTTTGATGGATATCTCGCACTTTATCGTCTATTAGCAACTCAAGAATAACGATTAACGATTCATGGCAGTGGGAAGGCACTCCTGTGCCTTCTGATAACAGAAATAGTGTTGCTTAAACCCCTACACCTTCCCAACGTCTTGCGGTGAGAGGGAAAGCACCCATGGTACTTGTCACAGAAATAATATTGGCCAAATCCCCACTCTTTCCAATGTCTCGTGGCGGCGGGAAGGCACCCTAGTGACTGGTCACATAAATAATGAAGGTTACACCTCTACCCCTTTCCAACGTTTCGTGAGGGCGGGAAAGCACCCCTGTGAATAGTCACAGAAATAATGTTGGTCATACCCCTACCCCTGTCCAACGTCTCGCTGGGGCGGGAAGGCACCCCTTTTACTGGTCACAGAAATAACGAAGGTTACACCTCTACCCCTTTCCAACATCTCATGCAGGCGGGAAGGCACCCCTCTCTGACTGGTCACAGAAATATGTAATGTTGGTCAAACCCCTACCCCTATCCAACGTCTTGTGGGGCAGAAAGATAACCCTTTGATTAGTCAGCGGAATGATGTTGGTTACATCCCTACCCCTTTCTAACATCTCGTGAGGACGGGAAGGTACCCCTTTGACTGGTCACGAAAATGATGATAGTCACACCTCCGCCCCTTTCCAACGTCTCATAGGAGCGGGAAGGCACCCCTGTGACTGGTCACAAAAATAATCATTGTAAAACTCCTACCCCTTTTCAACACTTAGTGGGGGCGGGAAGACACCCCTATGACTGGTCACAGACATAATGTTGGTCAAACCTCTACTTCTTTCCAACGTCTCAGAGGGGAGGGGGGGATGCACTCATGTGACCAGTCATAGAAATAATGTTGGTCATACCCCTACCCCTGTCGAACGTCTCTTTGGGGCGGGAAGGCAGCCCTTTGACTGGTCACATAAATAATGAAGATTACATCTCTACCCCTTCTCAACGTTCCGTGGAGGCGGGAAAGCACCCCTGTGACTAGTCACAGAAATAATGTTAGTCACACCCCTAATCCTTTCCAAAGTTTCGTTGGGGCGGGAAGGCACATTTTCTCTGACTAGTCACAGAAATAATGTTGGTCAAGCCACTACCCCTTTCCAATGTCTTGTGGAGGCGGGAAGGTACCCCTGTAACTGGTCACAGAAATCATGTTGGTCAAACCCCTGCCCCTTTCCAACGCATCGTGGGGTCAAGAAGGCCGTGTTGTCTATTCAAATGAAAATTCCTTCTGCAACACTGCTCCGACCCAGCTCGCTGATTAATCTCTCTAGCAATCACCCCAGATGAATAGCTTCAAAAATTCACCATGTAAAGCCCTCCACTCGGCCCCATTAGTATCCATGTCTTTCGTTTCAGGCGTCATTCACTTTACTGACACTCTTCATCATGCGTTTCTTATAAACTATTTTTCGCGACACTTTTCTGTCCTGGCATACCTCTTTGACTTTCTTCACCTCTGGGTACGCTGCCATTTACTTGACCTTGATACTTGTTTCGTCAGTCGTTCATCTTTCATTCTCTCAACATGCCCAAACCTTCTGAACAAATACCTTTCACATTTGTCAACCAGTGTCTTCTCTACACCGCATTCTTTGAGGATTCTCTCATTATTGACTTTGTCCATTAGCGTTTTACCGCACATATAGCGCAGGAATTTCATATCAATCGCGTTAATTTTACTCTTATCCTTTTTTCGGTAGGTCCAGGCTTCGCTACCGTACAGCACAGTGGCTGTAAATATAGAATTATATATTGTTCTTTTAGCTTAATCTAATATATATTTTTACTTCTGATATTGCTACCTGCCCTACGGAAAACCTTCTTACCCTCGTTTATATGCCTATCTAACTCTCCATCCATTTCTCCGTCATTAGTGAATAGGCTCTCAAGATATACGTATTTATCAACTTGTTCTACTCTCTCATCGTTTAGGACAATGCTGCATATTTTTTTCTCACCCTTTTTTCTGAAACACCATAATTTTTGTTTTATTTATGTTAATTTTGAGGCCCATGTTCTTCATGCTTGTACTCAGTTTGCTCAACATTCTTTGCAACTCTTCGATTGACTCTACCATAAAACCTTATCATGTGTAAACGCTGACCCACACACACTTACTGTCCCGAGATCCACACCTTCTTCGTCAAAGAGGGTCATTCTTAGACACATGTCCATTAGGGTGGCTCAAAAAAATAAAACTTTCTTTGATTTGTGGGTTCACCCCCCCCCCCCCCTCCCAAAAAAAGCTTTCATTCGATGAAGAAAACATGGACATGACGCATCCTTGCCTAACACCTTGCATAATATCGAACCAGTCATTCAGTTTCCCATTTACCCTTACACTCGCTTTGCAACCTGCATATATTTTTCATCGCTTTTGCTACATCAATAAATGCACAAAACTTTTTTCTGTGGCAGTTTTACTTCTCTCATACCGGAATTTTCACGATTCAATGCTAATTTTTTTCCGTGTATAAAAACCTACGTCTTTCAACTGAAGTTTTCCATAAAATTAATTCCAACATTGTTAAAGCGTATATTTCACGAAAATATCGTGTACTTTTTCAATCAAATCAGTGTAATGCAATCAATTTTTCGAATATCCACACGGCTTGAATTTTCTGTGTTTAACATAAACCTACAGGAGAGGAAAATAAAATTTTTTTAAATTGAGGTTTCACGGCAGGGTATACATATACTACGTGCGTGGTCGTGTTGCTCTCGTCGCGTGGCGACGGACGTGGATAACGTTAACACGATTTATGGTCGACGGAAGGCTTCTCGAAATTTGCATTGCACGTATGCCGAGTTGAAGTCTCTCTCCGGCCTGTTGCTGAATCAGAGATAACGCAATAATATTCCGCAGATTTTTTTCAACACTATCTTAGAAGCACGTCAAAAGAGAGCACCTTGAGGAGAAAAAGTCTAGGAGAGGTATGGAAGGTTCATCCAGAGAGATAGACCAATTTTAATTTTTGGACGGAATTAATATTGAATGGAACTTATTTATCTTTATTACAATATTTTTCAAGAATGTATGATTTATTACAAATCTAGATGTAGGGTGGCAGTACAGAACTACATAATCGAGATTTCCATCGAAAATGGTCTTATTGCATAAACAATGCTTGAAAATCAAATACACATTGTGTTAAAAGGATTTTTTCAAATTCTCATTTTTTAATACAATAATTTCAGCAATAATTATATAAGTATAGCAACTTCAATCTTCAAGCATTGCTATTACTCGAAATCATTATACTTAAAAGAAAAAAAAAACTATTTTTTTGTTTTCTTATTTTTTCGGATGTTTAGCAAAAAATGTCTGTTGTACTGTGATATGGTGATCTTCAATTATGATTTTCTCGGAACATGATAATTTGTTTGAATAATAAATTTTTTATTCTCCTTCAACATTTTTATACCTCGGGAGAAAGCTTTTATTTTTTCAAAAAATTGAAAATTCAATTGAAAAAACAATTCTTTTCGAAATCAAGAAATTAGCAATTTCTTCAAATTAGCAAATTGCCGAAATTTCTAATTATCAAAATATAAATTCCCAAAAAAGACTTCAATTTAATATTTTTATATCTTCTTTAATAATATTTTATATCGTACATACTGCATGCCAGATCGATTTAAATTGGAAGGCACGTATAACTGTGACATAAAATATTATTTAAACCGATAAAAATATTAAATATAATTTTTTTCTCGGGAATTTACCAATTATAAGAGTTGATTAATTTTGGCAATTTGAACTGTTGGGAATTTGAAATAATGTAATTTTAAGAATTTAAATAACTTCGGAATTTTTAAATTTCGTTAATAGATATTGTCATTAGTTCTTTTGTTTGCTTAAAATATCAGAAATTTTCATTGTTCACAAATTTTTTGTTCGGTTAATTATATTTTCGGTATTATTCAACATTCGGAATTTTTCTTTTTTTGATCATTATGGTAAAAATGGAAAAACTTAGTTACAAGTTCCATAAATTAAAAATAATGTTAGTAAAATTCAGTTAAAAACTCCTTAATTTTCAGCTACAATCAACGAATTTTCAGACACATTGTATCTGAAAATTCCAAAACTTATAACAACATTTCAAATTCCTGAAACTTCAAAACAATTCTTTCCGAAATCAAGAAATTAGCAATTTCTTCAAATTAGAAAATTGCCAAAATTTAAAATTCCCCAAAAAACTTCAATTTAATATTTTTATATCTTCTTTAATAATATTTTATATCGTACATACTGCATGGTAGATCGATTCTAATTGGAAGGCACGTATAACTGTGAAATAAAATATTATTTAAACCAATAAAAATATTATATATAGCTTTTTCTCGGGAATTTACCAGTTATGAGAATTCATTAATTTTTGCAATTTGAACTGTTGGGAATTTGAAATAATTTGAAATAATGTAATTTTAAGAATTTAAATAACTTTGGAATATTTAAATTTCGTTAATAAACATTGTCATTAGTTTTTTGTTTGCTTAAAATATCATAAATTTTCATTGTTCATAAATTTTTTGTTTGGGTCATTATATTTTCGGTATTATTCAACATTCGGAATTTTTATTTTTTTGATCATTACACAGCCAGAGACAAAAAAAATCTGTTTTCGGGTCTGAAGGTCAGAGTATGTTTACTATATGTTTTTGAGGTCGCTGAATTTGAATCCGAGGTCCAAAAACCCCCAGCACGTCCAGGTACTGACATAACCTCAAAAAAACTCATAAAAAATCTTTTCTTTTGGGTCTGGAGATCAGACGATGTTGACTATATGTTTTTGGGGTCGCTGAATCCAAATACGAGGTCCAAAAAACCCCAGCACGTCAGGGTACTGACATAACCTCAAAAAACCTCATGAAAAATCTTTTTTTCTGGGTCTGGAGATCAGACGATGTTTACTATATGTTTTTGGGGTCGCTGAATCCAAATCCGAGGTGCAAAGAACCCCAGCACGTCAGGGTTCTGACATAACCTCAAAAAAACCTTATGAAAAATCTTTTTTCGGGTCTGAAGATCAGACCATGTTTGCTATATGTTTTTTGGGTCGCTGAATCCGAATCTGGGGTGCAAAAAACCCCAGAACGTCAGGGTTCTGACGCAACATCAAAAAACATCATAAATTATTTTTTTCCGAATCCGGGGTCAGGCCATGTCTATTGTATGCTTTCGGGGTCGCTCAATCCAAATACAGAGGATCCGACTCTCCGCATCGTAAAACGCTTGCGTGCCCGAAAAAAAAATTTTATAACGTTTTTCGAGGTCATGTCAGAACCCTGACGTGCTGGGGTTTTTTGGATCTCGGATTCGGAATCAGCGACCCCAAAAACATATAGTAAACATGGTCTGACCTCCAGACCCGTAAACAGATTTTTTATGAGGTTTTTTGAGATTCTGTCAGAGCCTGACGTGCTGGGGTTTTTTGGACCTGGGATTCGGATTCAGTGACCCCAAAAACATATAGTAAATATGGTATGACCTCCAGACCCGAAAAATGATTTTTTTTTGTGTGGCTGTGTTATGATAAAAATGGAAAAACTTAGTTACAAGTTCCATAAATTAAAAATAATGTTAGTAGAATTCAGTTGAAAATTTCTTAATTTTGAGCTACAATCACGGAATTTTCAGATACATTGTATCTGAAAATTCCGAAACTTGTCAAAAAACAGTTTTACGTTTCGAGTAACGGAAATTCTGTGTCATTACATGTAACAGAAAATTACAAAAATTTTCCGTAATTTATGGTAAATTTACTAAACTTCCGTTAGAATTTCGTAATGTAGTGAAAAATGTCGGATAATTCAGTTACAAATTTCGTAACTTTAAGTTGCCGTTACTTAAATCTTATCAGAAATTTCGTTAAATTTTCCGTTACTTTTGTAACGTTATAAATTCATAAATTTTATAATATTTTGAAAAGTGTCAATTTATAGAATTTACAGAATCATATTTCAAATGAGAAAATTGATGAAATTTTTATTTTTGCTGATCTTTTTTGATCAATATTACTTTCTTACTAGTATTGCCTTTTCTGTTTGTTCTGATTCTTCTATTTTATTTAATATTCACTTTTTAGTTTTTTTCTCAAGTTTGCGCCATTTTAGTTATTCGGAAATTTTTCAAGTTTCTTTGAAAGGTTTGAAAGAGAGTAGATTGCACTAGAAGCTGTTGTAAAGAAAATTAAATTATGGCAATTTTGTTTTTAAAAAAATACGTGTAGCATATTTTTCTTGAAAAGCAACATATTCCAGTCCCAAATAATTCCATGACTCTACCAGGAGCTGATTTTCTGTATGAGTCCTTTATTATTCTAATCAGCAGACTTTGTGTAAAAAATCGCATTTTTTAAACAAAAATTAAAATTAAAAGATTCTGATTTAATTTTATAATGCTGACTGTAAAGCGATATTTAATAATTGAATCAAGTACAAGGAAAAAATTTATCCGTAAAAAAGTCACGAACTAGTAGCTAGGTCTCGGATATGAGAAAAATTCGTCGGATATTTATGTATTTTCGTAAATAACCTGCGAACTTTGAGAAAGATTGACGAACTCGATGTGAAAATTCTAAAACGGTTCATCACTTTTTTTTTACGTGAATAATTACAAAAATATTACGAGTGATTGGGAAAAGATTCTCAGAGCACTCACGAGCTTGCCCGACAAATCTGGGAACTCGACCTAAGTCTCCCTGTACATGGCCCACGCACACACGCGCGGTGCGTGTGGGCGCTCGTATGTGTGCCTCGAGCTCGTCGGATGAGTGGCTAGAAGTTTTATAATACCTATTTTGTTTGGCCTCGATGGCTGCGCGTGTTTACGCACTCCTGGTTTATGTTTAGAAACTCGTGAGTCAGCAGTGTTTGAGGTTCGAATCTTCTGAGTTGCGAATTTATAAATCAATATAAAATTAAATCGCACAAATAAAATTTTTCCTCTTTTTATTTCAGTCTGAAATTTTCAGGAACTGTTCGTAGGAAATTCGAACTGTACGTAAGAAACTTCGAAATTTATCCATATATTTCTCATAGAAATAAGGATTTAATGTTTCATTTTTTTATCTCGTATCCGAGACCTAGCTACAAGTTCGTGACTTCTTCACGGATAAATTTTTTCCGTGTACAGTGAGGCAAATTATTTCTCAAAACATCCATAATTAAATTAAGTTTATTAGGAATGATTTATAAAAATGTTGAATCCGGAAGGAAGTATGAATATATTTGTCCAAATATGCAACTCTTGGTAAGATACCTTGTGGACAAATCAGCATACGCAATCGATAATGCCAGTTACTTGATATCCCCTTTGTTACCTTCATGAAAATATAGCATGCAAATATACTCTATGAAACTCACAACAGCGGGCTTTATTTTAATTTCACACAAGAGAGCACATGTCATCCAACCATTCACTATTTATTCGGAAACATAGTCGCAAAAAGGCATGTCAAATTTAACGCGAAAATATTGTAATACAGTGTAAAAAACAGAGTTTTTTAAAAATTGAGTATTACTTTCAGAGCATCCTATTATTAAGCCAATATGCCTACTCTGTTTTAATTTCCTAACTTCATTTTGATAAATGATAGGCACTCAAGAACTAAAATGATGCACAGACCGGTACTATTTTAAGAGGACTTCAAATTAATGACATTAATGCAGAAATGAAAAAAAATCATCATGACATTTGATTCTTACTGTGATTCTGTTTCAAGACCAGAAATTAGTACTGAAATGTTATTCTTTATGTTTTAAATTAAAGAGAAACTATTTTTTGGGGTCATATTTTAATACCGAAAAGTAATCTTGTAATAATACTTTTTACAGGGTATAAATAAGAAAATTAATTTGAGAATGTCCATGATAAAAGAACTAATTGTATATTCTTTTAAAGTTATTTGCGGTTTGTGATTATGGATTTTAGTGCAAAAATTTTTCGTCAACCTATGATAGATAATCTATTGGTGAAATGTGGTATTGTCCAAAAGCAACTGGAAATGGATAATTGGATATGTCGTTCAACTTAGCGTAAATAGATAGTTAGTGTAACAATGTAACACACATCCAAATTCCACTATTTATCTAATTAGTCTAATCATTTCATGAAAGGACACGCTTGCCACCGAGCAGATGATGTAATAATATTCTATCAATATAATTTTGATTAATCATGACTTAACAATAGGTTTTGATAATTTTTGGAATATTAATTTTTTCTAAAATGAAGGGAGCATATTTAGGAAGCAAGCATAGGCATTTTCTAACAAAATTCCCTAATGACATGAAAATTAACTTTAAAGAAATATAATTCTCATTGTTATTGCGAAAAATTGCGACAAAATTAAACAGGATCAAAACGGTGTATTTGTTTCAAAATGCTTATACACTCATTAAAGTAATGCTCTAGTTTTAATCCAAGAAATATTGTTCAGTGGCTAAAATTATTTGTTTAAAATAAATGTCTTTCACTTTTGAAAAATAAATCCTTCGAAAGTTTATATTCAAAGAACTACAAAAGTACATATTTTAAGCAAATAATATTTCTACTATGGTAGGTAAACAAAAACGTATATTTGATTAAATGTTTTCGGCGATGAAAGACATCAGGGATCAAGATAGAGAAAACACATTCTCCTTTCTTACAGCCAAGAAATATATTTGTTCTAAAATTATAAACTTGAAATATCAAAGAACTATATCATGAACTGTCCAGACTCTTCATGAAACATCGAATTACACGATATTGCCTCAACAGATAAATTTTGAGTTTCAAGAAAAATCATTTTTCGTAAATAGACACTTCATTTTCTGTCAGTAAAGTTGAGATTCATTCGAACGAATAGTAGCAGACTTTGGATTTCAAACTTTCGATTCCAAAGCATTTCTTGATATTAATTAAGATGAAAAAGAAATTAAGAAGAAATTAAAATCTTACCAATTTTCTCAGATATTTAGGGGCTTGTATTAAGTAATAGTCCATATGTATCATTAAAAGAAGAATAGTAGGTCTTCTGCCAAAATTCTACTACAGAAAAAAAAATTTAAGAGGGTCACAGAAAATGATTGCGAGAAGAGGCAAGAAGGAAGGAGGAGAAAGGGTTATAGGTATAGGGGGCGGTATATATGATAGATTATGAGAGGGTAATAGAGTAGAGAAAATGGCTTACGGGGAAATGGTGAAGAAGGCGTATATAAGGATAGCTGATAATAATAATATTTAGTTTGGAGTAGATATGAGAGGGTAGCGAGAGGTAGGAGGAAAGCGGAGCTACGGAAATTAGAAGGTATATAGGATAGGGCAAAAGAGATAGAGGTTTTGAGGGGCGACAATAAATCATGGTTGAGAGAGAGTTGCATAGAGGGTTTGGAGTAGGAGGCGGAAGTGTACGAGGGGTAGGGCTGAAGGAGAGAAAAGGGGTCATGGTGAACGAGATGGGATCGAGAGGGAAGAAAAAGTGAGTGATATAGGCGGAAAAATCGAAGATAGGGATGAGTGTAAGGGTGAAAATGTAAGGAGTCATGAAGAAAGGTATAAAATACTATTATGACATATGGTTTAGAAGAAGAAAATGGAGTCAATTGAGGATAAGGATGGCGAGCTGAGAGAAGAGTAGGAAGAGAAGAGAAGTTGAAATATAAGCTGATAGGTATAGGAGTGTAGGAAGAAAGGCGAGGAAGTTCAAAGTGAAAGAAAGTAATAGTAGAAGATATGAAAAAGGGATGAGTATTTTAAAGGATCAGTTGTATGCGAGGGGGAGGTACGGGGATGGAACAGAAGAAGGAGAAAAAGATAAATGGATTAAGGGTATTGGAGAAAATGAGGGAGGCGGTGAGTGTAAGAGTTAGACTGCGTCATGGAAGAAGGTATAAAAAACTATTATTTCCTATAGCACTAAGGGAGGAGTAGCATCAAGAAGGGGCTAGTTAGAGGGGATCAGTTGTGGGATGTGAGAGCAGGAGGGGATATAAGAGAATAGCTGGTGATTAAAATAGACTTTGTGGGGGTTGATGGAGTGTGATTGGAGAGAATAATGAGGAGAGGGGTGATGAAATGAAAGAATGTGAGCAAAAAGGAGGATAGGGTAGAGTTTTAGGTATACAACGGAAGATGAGGTGAAGGGGCCAAGGTGAAAAAGTTATATATAGTTTATATATAGTGGACAAAACAATGATATTTTTCATTTGTGTTATAAACTTTTCTGTTTAAAACAAATAAAAAATATCAATGTTTTGTCCACTATATATAAATTATATATAACGTTTTTACCTGAGGGCGATTTTAATTCCAAGGAAAGAGGAAATGTGTGTATAGAGGAAGATGAGGAAGGGTGATAATGTAATTAAAAACGTGAGAGTCATGGAATAAGGCATGCAAAAAGTGTTAGTAAGTTTGACTACACAATCCTCTTTCCATCTGCAGGAGAAAAAATCTCAGTTTCGCTTCCATTTTCATCTGAAATGAACGATTCACAATGAAAGTAAACCCCTATTTTCCTTCTTTTTACCACATAAATCAAACCCTATACTGTAATTCCTAACATTCACGGAAGCCTCTGATAAACCCGAATCGAAACAACTGCCTTTCAGTAAAAACAAAAGAGGTCACTAAGAAAAGAATATCATACCATCTATTGAAAAGAAAAGAGTATAAGTACCAAAGCGAAGGATATGGTTGTCGTGTTTTTTTTTTTGCGATTCTTGTGGCAGGCACATCGCTCCCTCGCCGGACATTTCATTTCCATATGCGAGTGCCAGTCGATCGGAGACAGAAAAGTTTCAAGAGCGAACTTCTAGTCTACCCGCCGCTTGACTTTCGACTGCCAAGAAAGGGGTTGGGTTTGAGGTTTGGGTTGGGAAAAAGGTAGTAGGGAGTTGGGGTTGCCCTCTTGGACCGCGAGGTCGACGGCAGGCGTCCTTACACGAAGGGATGCTGACACCAGGTCCGCGAACGGGACCAGAACACGATGCCAGTATCGGATGGAACCGGAGCAACAGCAAAAGAGAGGCGCAGAGAAGATCGTCCAGAATCCAGAATGCGCCTGCGCCCTTATCATCCAGAGTTTGTGACCGCTTCTGGCAGTCGGGTCTTCAACTCCGTTCGGTGTGCACGTTGAATCTTAGTTCGCGAAAAAGGACTCTTCGGAACCACCCTCGACAATTAGCCTATCCTCTTTCCAAAAGTAGGTGAACCACTTCCCCTTTTGAAATTATCTTCACCAACCCTTCTCGCACTTCTTTTTAAAAAAATTATTAAATTCAATCCCGTGTGAGCCAATTTAAAAGTGCAAAATTTTAAACAGAATATTTCAGGTGATGTTTTAAAAGAGTTTAGCTAAATTTTATCATAAGTTGACATTGAAAGTAGCAGCAGGGATCCCATTCAAAAAAATAAATACTGTAAGAATATTTGGGCAATTTAACTTTCTCTGGAGACTACCCATGAGGGAAAGCAATTCTACTCTCTTTGGACCTCGAGATTTTTTTGAGTGATTGAGACTTTTCCTTCGCGGCATGATTCCCTTCCGTTCAAATTTCGCGGTTCACTGGATAACAACTCGAGATTTGATTTAATGAGCGAGTCTTTAGATCGAGAGCTTGACATTCATATTTTAATTATCTCTGAATAACCAGAATTTTTTAAATACAAATTCAATAATTTAAATTTCGTAATTGACTTCGATAAGACTTTGCATCATTGATGACACGCCCATCAGTGCCTATGTTATAAATAAAATAAATAATCGGATTTTAGAAATGATTTTTATAGCTTCAAGTATCAAATTAAAATTGATCTTCCTAAGTTTGTTGAAAATCTTAATCTAAGAAATGAAGGACAGTCAATTTTGAAGTGTTTGTGGTAACTGATCAGTATTGCGAGACTACACGCATACAGCTAATTGCACACGATCCGCCACATTTAGCAATAATTATGGAGTGGGATAACTCGTTAGTTACAGTCGATTGTTGCGATGTCGATCAAAACCGAACTTCTTCGATTAACGGCAATTTTCCGTTTGCTCGCTTCCCTTCATGACCAGAACGTGTTTATTGTTCCCCAGGTTCTCGGGAACAATCGAAAACTTTTATACACGCTTTGATTGCAAAGATCAACTGAAGGGTGGCAGTATAGAACTAGATACCCAACAAAAAGGGAAGTTTTCAGCAGAGAGAAAGAACGTTCTGTAAAATCGAAATCACTATTTAAATTTGCAACAAATATCCACCTCCAATAAAATATTGGTAAATTGAGGCCAAAAAGGTTGGATTAAAAAAAAATAAAGAAAGACACGTTTCTGAGGTAGAAAAAATCAGAATACGCGTGAATAATATTTGATGTAAATATGATAGCCAATTCCGAAAAATTCGACCGAGAATTTTAAGATTAAAATTTCACAGGTTTTCAAAATCGTCTTTGTATAGCGATTAAAAATAAAATTTTCAATTTTTCGCATAAATAAAAACTTTCTTTCGAGATATGGGTATGATGGATGAGAATAAAAAATGTTCGATCCAAACAAATTATTCTGTTCCGAGAAAATCAAAATTGAAGATTGCGATATCACTGTATGACAGACATGTTTAACTAGACATCCGGAAAAAATAATCAAATATTTTTGTATTGAATTATAATAATTTTAAGATATATCAATGCTAAAATGCTGGAAAAATTATTACTATGTAAAAATTTTAACTAAATTCAAAAATTATTGTATCAAAAAATTAGATTTCGAACAAATCCTTTTACCATACGGGTTATTTGATTTTTTAAGAATTTATCTACTCTTTCCCTGCCACTCTTCAACTATTGGTAAAGAAAAAAATCCTGATTCATTAGTTTAGTCAAGAAATAAATTTATCAACATGGGAACTCTAGTAAATAAGTTATATCAAGAGTAATTAAGTTGGTCAGTTGCTAAATCGAGAATGATTGAGATACGTGTTTCAATAAGTTATGAATTGTGAATAAAATCAACGATACGTGTAGCATTTATAAAAGTCAACCCTTTCGCAAGTTGCATGGGTCCACGAATAATTTGCGCTTTGAAAAATGAAACAAATGTCACTTCTCTCGGACACGCTTCTCAGCGAGGTAAAAATTTATCTGACTGCACGAAAACAAGTCGAGTTTAATAATAAAGCAATTATGGATTTTATATGACTTCTACCTCGGAGGACATATGCGATGGATATTTTCGATTGACGATACTCTCAATTGGAATTAATTAACAATTTTGTTTGCCGACTATTTTTGCATTAATTGAAACATTATCTTGATGAACGGATGTCAATTCGATTTCAGTGGAATGAATACATTTTTGTGACAGAGTAGACTGAATTAATTATTTAACGGTTTAACTGATTTTGTCGTTTTAAATTGTATTGACGTCGACTAAAGCATTTAAAACAAATGTATTCGTTGTGTTAACCTTTCAATGATTTAAAACGAAAAGTTTTATCAATAATTTACTAATATGTATCTTGGATAACCATTGATCATTCGGTTAATTATTCTTCTCATTTTAACAAGAAATTACAGAAATGTTCACCTTATAGAATGTAAACTTTGCCTAAAGTACAGTGAACCCTGAGACGGAAATCCTGGCTCAGTGCCACAGACATTTCCCTCTACCATATATCAAGTTTTACATTCAGTGATTCTTCATTATGATCACGATAAGTTTGTTCTATTGAGGCAATTAGATCGTACTGATGATTGCCTTTTACCTAAGTTACTCTACATTTTTCGATCTTATCAAATATTAATGTTTTGCAAATACTTAATTGTAAATTATTATTTAAAAAACTATGTCAGAGAAAAAAGGATATAAATCTGGTGAAATTCTCGTAGGAAATGAAAGGAAATTTTCAAATTCAAAGCCAGTATTATTTTCAATGTAAAGCGAGATATACCATTTTGAAATACGACACCATAGAACACATCGCCCGACCATCATGGTCTGATCTTTTTTAAAATTCCTTGTATGAGTATCAAATTGAAATATTTAAACTTGATGAAAACCTTCTTGAAAATATATACAATATAATCATTCTGATATTTGAAATTAACAATACATACTTTCAAGGTATCCTAAATCTATTTACATAATATATATATTGAAAATTTATACTTAAAAAGTAAATATGCAACATTTCTACTTGAATATTTTTCATGCAGAAAAGTGACTAAATTTAAATTGAAATTCTCTTTACGTTTCCGTGATACTGAAAATTGAAAGGTTTGTAATTTTTCTCATGGTACATTGAAAATGTAGCTTTAGAAAAGTGCGTCTAAAGTACGATACGTGTTTTTCAATACAGTTTCGCGAATCCTGGCTCAATAGAGTTTCATTTTATTTCATAAATAAATTTTTTCTACAAATATCTCAATAAGATACTCATATAAAAGCACAATTTAGTAAAGTTTAATCATTCTAGACAACTTCGTTTATAAATTATAAAAAAAGTACCCAAGTTGTCTGGTAACGCACCTGTTTCAAACTGAAAATTTAAAACGAAACATTGCTGAATAATAATAACAAAATTTGTTTAATATTTGAGATTGACAGATATCACTTATATTGAGTTTAAACAGGTAATGTACAAGAAAAGGGTTATTATTTTAGAGCTAAGGATTTCACATATCACTTCAATGTCTGCCCCACATTTTTTTCTCTGATCACGCGACGTTACTATTTTATGATAAAACTCGAAAATAATTATTCCAAATATTCATAATGCGGAATAAAATTGTTGATTTTATACTTATAAAGATTTTGGTATCGTTTAAAGTCTAGTTATCAACGTTGATTCCACATTACAGCAAATATTGATCACTATTTTTGGGTTATATTTTTTTATACAATTTCCGGTAACGCGCCATATTAATTTATCATACTATCATATGAAATAATATATTTTGAAACACTGAAGTCAAAATCAAATAAATCGCCACAGTAGTCATTTTTTCCGTAATTAAAAAAAATTTAGCTCCTCTGCATATGCATTTTTAAAGGATTTTTTGAATTCAAAAATTCATTTTTTTATTTTTTATTTTTAAATTAAATTACTTTTCGGCGACAGTGATAATAAAATAAAATATTGTTAGCGAATATGTGAAAAATATGCAAAGGAATTAATTATTTTATTGAATTCCACTTTCTTTACTAAGATGATAAATTGTGGAAAAGATGTGGAAAACCAATTTAATATAAAATTAACACTTACAGTTTTTGAATATATGTATTTCAAATTATATCAAAGTATGTTGTTCCTTATAAAATTGTTTAAAGTCTTTGTGAAAATATTTCGCATTCATTACAATATGTTGAAATCCAGAAACCAAATTTTGTCTTTAATAAAACATATTTTAATCTTCTAAAGTGTGAATCTGCCTTATGCTCGCTTGGACACATTAAGTGGTTTAATCATTATTAACTGCTATTTGGAATCATCGCTGATAAATCGTTGATGAAATTATTTTTGAGTTTTATTTTAGAATAGTAATGAAGCGTGACTAGACCAGAAACTTGTGGGACTTTCACAGAATATGTATGAAGATTTCAAAAGATTTTGAGATATTTCAAGAGTTTGCAGTAGGTTCCATAATATTTCAGGACATATCACAAAACTTTTAAATGTTACAATAGATTTCAAAGAATTTTTACGAAATGCAACGTATTTTAAATGATTTTAGGGATTTTCAAAGTATTTAAAAATATTGCAAGAAATTTCACAACACTTCTAAAATATTGCAAGTAACTTGAAAACATTTTAAGATATTTCCAAGAATCTTTTAAAATTTCACGGCCCATGAAAGGATTTCATGGATTTCAACTATTTTAAGAAGGCTTTAAGGAATTTAGAAAGATTTTAACGACTTGGTAAAAGGTTTCATTTTGTTACGAAATATTTCACGGGATTTTACAAAACTTCTAAAGGTTTCAAGGGGTTTTAACATATTTCAGTGTATTTAAAAAGATTTCTATAGACACCCAATATATTTTTAAAGATTTTAAGGATATCGAAGTATTGCAAAATATTTTTAGGCACTTCACAAGATTTCAAGTTATTTCTAAAAATTTTGATGGTCTTCAGCGAATTTCAAGTGATTTATAAACATTTTGAGGAACTTCTAAAAATTTCTACAGATTGAAAAATTTAAAGAAATATTTCAATGGGACTCGAAGGATTTCAAGTAATTTCAACTGGCTTAAAAATTGTTTCAGAAGATTGTAAGGCATTTTTAAATTTTTGAAAGGCTTAAAAGGTTAAAATCAACAGTATATTTTAGGTATTTTAAGATTACCAAGTATTTTATTTGTATTCTTTGTATAGGTTTTGTGATTAGTGAAACGTTTAGTTGCCATTTTCTTATATATTTACATGTTTAAAGTATGAGAACTTATAAATAAATTAACTAATTAATTACAGATACGTGTTTTCGACTAATTTAGCACTTTTCAATGCAATACAACTTAGTACCTGAGCGATTCCATGTCCAATCATCTGAAGAATTTCAGCTATTGTTGGTAATTTTGATGAAAATTCTGGAATCCATTCTCTTAGGTGTCGAAAGAAAGGCCCAAAAATAATTTCTGAAAAAATTAAAAATCTTAGGAGATATTCAAAACCGAAAATTTTGGTCCTTTTTTCTTAAACTTTCATAACTTTGGTGATTTGAGTGATATTAACGTCTATTTTTTGTAAATTATTAGACCAAAATTTTCAATTTTGAATATCTCCCAAGTTTTTTGATTTTTTCAAAAATTATTTTGAGGTTTCTCTTTCAAAACCTAAGAGAACGGATTGCAGAATTTTCATCAAAATTACTAACAATAGCTGAAATTCTTCAGATGATTTGACATGGATTTGCTCACCTATATGGAAATATTCTATAAATAGCTACTAGTGAAACAAGCGTATAAGTGTAAATATTTTCTCGGAAAAATAATGCCCTTACCCTTGCCCAAAAATAAAAACTGCAGTATAGGAAGACCTGAGATAAAAGTGCGGGGAGGGAGTGGAAACCTTAAACTTGAAGTGTGCTGTTGGTTCCCAGGAATCAAAGTACCTTCAACTGATTTTTCGCTTGCAGGACGTGGGTTCTTCAACTCCGCAATAACCAGGAACAAAGCACTCGCCAGGGTTGTAAACTCTTCCGAGAAGAAAAACCTACCAACCAGAAAGTGCTATTATTCTTTGAACAGACAAAGGATGTGAGGAGCGCTTTTTGCAAGATGAAAACTGAGGCGCGATGGCATATCCTGCCGGAAAGCGCTGGCTGAGTGTGAACGAAGAAAAGAAGAAAGAAGAAATATTGAAGAAAAGATCCCCAAGGTATGAAGATGTCCCTAGGGTACCTACGATCTGATCTGGATGAGAGCACTGGGGTCCGATATGTCGAGATCGTAGCTAGGGACTTTTTTCAGGAAAGGACTCTGGTCACCAGACGCACTAATTAATCTCGAGCGCTAACAAGCACCTAGGGATCGGTCGTGGTTAGTAGTGATGAGCCAGAGCGTTTCGTTTAACGATACTCTCGAGAGATCGAACATCGATCGAGTGGAGTGCTACGCGTGCAAAGAAGATTGGTAAATGGTAGGTGGTGATCGTGGCGTGGCTAGGGTTAAGCGGTCAGGAAAGCGTGGACGATCAAAGGCTGGACGAAGAAAGTGGAAGTGAGGTGTAGCCCGAGAGCCGCTAAATTGAAGGCTATCGATGTCGCTTGATAGTGATTCTAAAAGACAACTATTACCCTGAAAAGGATCTGTGGCGGTGATAGGCGTGGGAGAAACTGTAGGGTGAATTGAGGGTAGAGCAAATTGAGAGGGTTTAGGAGAAGAATAAATAAATTATAGGTGAAGACTGAAGGTAAAGGAAGAGAAGTGTATCAGAGAAGGAATCAATATCAGAGAGAGAGAGAGATATTATAGATTGAGAAGAGTTGGAGAAATAGTATAGGAAGATTGGGGATGTAGGAGAAGTGACTTTTAAGATTAGAGATTATAGATATAGACTCTGGGCCCAAGACGGCTTAAAAGGGAGGAGAGCCAGAGTGATTGAGGCAATTAGCTGGCGATGGCATGAAGACATTAGTGAGGAGCTTCGGGCCCAGTGAGGAGGAGGATGAGGATGGTGGTGGGCATGATGGTGCTTGGCCAGCTCCTGACGAGGATCCTGCTAGCGGCTCATGCAGGTGATCGTCTGGCAGCAGCTCGAAGGATTCTGAGAGATGTGCCTCTCATTGATGGGTAAGTCAAATTTGTAACGTTTTTTTATAGTATGTATTGTGTATCTAACTTTAACATTAGCGTAACACTCGAGGTAAATTACGCTATATTGAACACTTTTTCCACCTCTCTCCTTCGTTACAGATCATCCCACAAAGCTTGAAGTGATGATAAGAATATTATTTATTATTATTAATTATATTATAATATATATATTATTAATTATTCACTCCTCAGGCTGACGTAACAAATACGAACAACCCCCCCCCCCCCGGGTTTTATATCAAAATTTGTTCTTCGATTTCATTTGATAAACACCTATAAGAAAACATCTATGCTAGCTCTCAGAACATGGCAAATGGGTGATTTTTCACAAATATAAGGGAATAATAGGGAAATAAATTCTTTTGATTGAAATTAATGTATTGGTACCATACTGAATTCAATATGAAACGCTTACAATTTTAATTCAAAATATATTTCATTTTCAACCAAATAGTTTAATTTTCAAACAAATAAAAGGTTAATATTGTAACAAAAGAGATGAATTTTCAAGGAAAGAGTTGAGTTTTTAACCTTAAAAGTCGAATTTTTGGAAGAACAGTGACTTTTAAGCCCGTATAGATGAGTTTTTTACCAAGAAAGATAAATTTTCGACCAAGAAAGATGATTTTTCAACCAAATAGGGGAATTTTGAGGAACAAATAAGTTAGCTTCAGACCAAACAGTTCCATTTACAACCAAATAGTTGAACTTTCAAACAAAGGAGGAAAATTTTCAACTGAATAGTTTAATTTTAAACCAAATATATAGTTGAATTTTCAGCTTACAACGATGAATTTTCCACCAAATGGTCGATCTTTCAAACACAAAAGATTAAAATTCAAGAATAAAAAGTTACATTCTTAAGAAAGTAGTTGAATCTTCTAGTTAGAAAGAAAAACTTTTTAGAAGACAGTTGAATTTTCAACCACGAAAGATGAATTTTCAAACAAGAACTTTTTTACCATAAAGATGAAGTTTCCATCCAAAAGACTAATTTTCAACACAGGAGTGGAATTTTCGATAAAAAAAGATTTTATACAAAATAGTTGATTTTTTACCTACATAGTTAAATTTTTACCCAAAAAGATGAATTTGCAAACAAAAAATATTAAACATCAACCACACAGAGTTAAACTTTCAATTAAATGATTTAATTTTCCAGGAAAAAACACACATTTTTTAGTAGAAAGTTGAATTTTCAATCCAAAAGGAAGAATTTTCTATTCAAAAAGACGAATGTTCAACAAAACAGTTAAATTTTCGACTAAAAAAGATTGCTTTTTCACAGAATAATTTACTTTTCAGACCAAATATTTGAATTTTCAACAAAAGTTATGAATTAAGAAAAAATAGTAACAAAAAAGTTTAAGTTCCAACCAACTAGTTAAATTTCCAGTAAAAAAAAAATTAATTCTCAGCAAAAAACATAATAGTTGATATATCAAAAAAGTAATTTATTTCAAATCAAAAACAGTTGAATTGTACTTAAAATGATGAATTATTAACAAAAAATATAATAGTTGATATTTCAACTAAAAAGATTTTTATTGAAAAAAAACAGTTTAATTCAACCAGAAAAGACGAATTTTTAACAAAACTGTTGAATTTCCAACCAAGAAAAATTTCTCAATGAATAGAGAAAAATAATTTTAATCAAAAAGCTAAACTTTCTATCAAAGTAATATAATTTTGAAACAAATAGATTAATTTCCTATCAAAGTAGAATCACAAAAAGACAAATCTTCTACAAAGCAATAAAACTTTCAACCCGAAAATATAAATATGTAAAAAAATTTTTAATTATGAAGTTGATTTTTCAAACTAAAAAGTATGAATTTTCTAATAAAATTGGAAGCTAAATTTTCATTACAAAAAATTAATTTTGCTTTCTCATAGAGGAAGCTTTGTAATGGTAACATTTTCAAATTAATTTAATTAAACCTTCCTCAATTTAAAAATGTCTAATACAATGTTCTAAGCAATTGTCCGGCTGTGTGTGTGTATGTGTGTGGGGGGGGGGGGTATGTGTGTGGATGTCACGATTTATTGTGAAGACGATAACTAGAAAACGGTTGCAGATAAATTGATGAAATTTGGAGAGCTTATTTTCCTCGCTAATATTTTGAAACTGACCGAAGGATTTCTAAAAATATTTATTTCATTTTTTTTAGCACTCAATAATATTTTAAAAATCGGTTTTTTATAGTAAAACTTTTTTCATTAGCATAATTCAAAGTTGATGCAAGAATATAAAATATTTCTTGGTTCGAGACGAATCGATTGACGTATAATATTAATACATTTTATTCAAGAGTAGGGAAGTTATGGCAATTTATATATTTTGAAAATCGGTTTCTTATAGTAAAACTTTTTTCGTTAACATAATTCAAAGTTGATGCAAGTATAGGAAAGATGTGTTGATTCGAGTCGGATCGATTGACCTATAATATTAATGCATTTTATTGAAGAGTAAGGAAGCTATGGTAATGCATACTATTTGAAAGTACGGTTTTTTATAGTAAAACTTTTTTCTTCAACGTAATTCAAAGTTAATGCAAGAATATAAAAGATTCCTTGGTTCCAGACGAATGGATTGACCTACAATATTAATACATTTTATTAAAAAGTAGGAAAGTTATGGTAATTTATATATTTTTAAAATCATTTTTTATAATAAAAATTTTCTCATTCTCATAGTTTAAACTTGATGCGAGAATAGAAAAGTTGTGTTAATTCAAGAGGAATCGATTAACCCATGGCATTTATAAATTGTATTGAAGAGTAAGGAAGCTATGGTAATACATAATATTTGAAAACACGATTTTTTATAGTTGAACTTTTTTCACTAACATAATTCAAAATTGATGCAAGAACGGAAAAGATTCCTCGATTCAAGACAAATCGATTGATCTATAATATTAATACGCTTTATTGAAGATTAAGGAAGTTATGCTCATTTATAATATTTGAGTCATCTGTTTCAAACGGACAAACTTTTTTCATCGACATAATTCAAAGTTGACGCATGAATAGAAAAGACTTTTTGATCATAAATTTTCAAATAGAGTAATTTTGACCATTTTTGTAAAGAAATCATAAAGCTGGATAAGGGATAGGGTGCGACAGAACTTTTCCCTTCCCTTTTTCAGCTCAAAAAATTATCATTTCGAATACAAAATTTGATTTATCTGATTTGGCTTTGTGTTAAAAATGTTTGCTGTATTATTTTGCAGCTTTGCATTTTTTGTAAATTTCTATTTTTAAATTGATCAAAATGAAGGCTTTGCTTTGTCTATTATTCAAAAAAATAACTAATGCTTCCTCTATGAGGAAGCAAATAAATTTGCTAACGGGAAGCAAAGTGCTCGTGAAATGAGCACCATATAATTATAAATACAAACAAAGTGGAAACACTCGAGATCGAATTCACAGCTAGTTTAACAAAATATTCAAATTTTCAACCGACAAGATAAATTCTCAATCACAAAGATTGATTTTCTACCAAAAAGGCGAATTTGCAACAAAATACATGAATTTTCAAGCAAATTATTGAATTTCTAACTAAAAAAGATAAATTTTCAACTAATAATAGAACAGATAAACTTCAAACCAATTAGATAAATTTTCAACCAAAAAATATGGATTTGAAATAAAAGATTTGATAGTTGAATTTTCAACTACAAACGATCAATTTTCAACTAAAAATGGCAGCTAATCCATTTTTAGTTGAAAATTGATTTTTTACTAAAAAGGAACGAATTTTTAACAAAGTAGTGAAATATTGCATCAATAAATTTAATTTTTAACAAAATAGTTCAATCTTTAACCAAATAGTAAATGTTTTAACCAAAAAGAAATAATTCTGAACCAAAAATATAATAGTACACTTTTTAACTGAAAAGAATGAACTTTCAACCACAATCAACCTGTTAGGTGATTTTTATTATTGGGTTTCATTAATTCAGTTTGCATTTTAACAAAACAACGAGAAAAGAAGGAGGAAGGGAAAATTTCTCGAAAACAGGGTGAATAATAGAAATTGTTTGAAAAAAGGGAAAAAGTGGGGAATGAGAAAGAGTGTAAAGTGTAAAATTTTTATTTTTTCAACCTTTTCAAAAAAGTTTTATTCACATCTATATTTTCCATGCATGATGTCACATTCTGCTTTAACCTCTCCATCTCTACGTCACAAATCGTCACAAAAACTGTTACCCCCCACCCCTGGCAGTGTGACGTAGTTTTTGAACGGCCTCTTTGGTATGTAATGTACGAAATATTATTTCGGGCTAAGGATACGAGTAGGGTAGGGGTAGGGATTGGGGTTCAAGGAGTAGGAGAAATTTCAAAGGACAAGGGTTTGTGAGCAAGGGGTGAGGGAAAGGGGGAATAACAGTGATGGGAAAAATGGAGGAGAAGACGACATTTTATTATACTTAAATTTTTTATTTTGTTCATTGTTAATTGTTGAGTTAAATATTTGAAAATGAATCGTGCACAGGCTACATTTTAAACAGATTTTATTCTTGTTGTACAACCTACAATGACATTATCTTTTTGCATCAAATGTGTAGTTGCCTAGTTGCTATTCCGGGATATTTTCGGGGTGTGCAAACGGGATATTTCTTTGAATACAATCAAGAACATACCTCATATAAATATTATACCATTGTAGTTGGCTGACTTCCGCCACCGTCAATTCATCTGCGTTTACTATAGCAATTTCGTTATTGTACCTCAAATAATGAATAGTATCACGTTCTTGTACTCCAAAATAGTAACCACGTATTCTTCTTAGATCGCCAATAGGAACATGGAGGTTTGGTATCTCGTGAATATTTGAAGGTCGAGGAGGAATAACCCGATGCGCAAGTCCTCGTTGTGAACTTAATTCTGTAAAAACACAAAAGGAATGCATGAATTTCAATGGGAAATATCACTATTTTACAATCACGAAAACAAATATCTCATAAATAATTTTTAAGCAACAAAGCTTACTATACAAAAAGTGTGAACGTCTTAAATATAATCTAGTCAAATTAAGGGCCCGAATTCAATAAGGGCACATACTATTTTCTCTGGCGGTAAAAAACGAAGTGCCCTGGAGGCTTTCAAATCTATGTTCAAATTTTAATTTCTGAAGGATTTATCTGAAAGTTAAATTTCATTACGCATCTTTTTCTACTCAGAAAAAAAGTTGTCGTTATTTTAGTTGTCAAATTACTGTAAAAAACTGCCTATTTGGGAAAGATCAATTTTTAATTCTTTTTTCTCCTCAACTAGTGCTCAGTTCGTCAGTTCTGGAAATCTCTTGATGAAATTTCCAGGAATTACACCTCAGAGCATCCTTTGAGTAATAGAGTAATCATAATTTGTAAGTGTTTGTTTGGAACAATGTTATTAATTTTTTTCTGACGTTGGGCTTAGATTGGACTTTTATGTCTTTGAGTGTTTCATTTATGAAAAGAATTCCTAGCAGTCAACAAATTTTTGCGAAATTAATTCGGACAAAGGTATACTTAAGTTTTTTTTTCAAGTTTCATATCGAAATATTGGATAGTTTATGAAACGAAGTGTCTCGTCGTCCCGAAATTCGGGATGACTAGCCCACTTTCAACATTTGGCTAGTCGTCCCGAAATTCGGGATGACTAGCCCATTTTCAACATTTGGCTAGTCATCCCGAAATTCGGGATGACTAGCCCATTTTCAACATTTGGCTAGTCGTCCCGAAAATTATGTATTTTTTTTTATTTCACTCCTTTTGAGTTAGCCGAAGATTAACAAAACTGCCATTCATCCCTTATTAAAAATAAATTTAAAAAAAACGGATAAAACTAAAAGTTAGGTTATATTTTATAAAGTGTAGTCCTTTAAGCTTCAACGTATTCAAATTATTTTATGTATTTGCACTGTGTCACCGCAGTCTCAATTTCTTTCGAAACTTTCCCATGATTTCCGCGCTCTGATTGGACCTTCTTTTTATGTGATCTAGACTCTTTTCAATTCTGTCTGGTATGCACTTTATAAAACAGTTTCTATTTGCTTTTACTAATCTGAGGTTTTGACTTTTTTTGTACGTATTTCTATCCTACCACTGCACAGAAAGGTTGCAATGCTTCATTCACTGTAACTGCACGCAAAGATTGGCAAGCACTGGTTGTCAGATCCGTAAATAATAAGCATAATCACATGCGTGCAAAGGTGTATATCTTTAAAAACTTTTATTTTAGAATTATTCGTCACTTTGCGTGTACATTTTCAAGCAAAACTGTTTTTTTATTCTCTTCGTGTCTCTTGTAGGGGGGGGGGGGGGGTAAGGCACTCCTGTTACGGGGCACAGAAATAATG
>CAKNYM010052635.1:438770-464456 GCA_932195095.1 Andricus curvator | reverse complement strand
CAGAAATAATGTAAGTTCACACCCCCTACCCCTTTTCCAACGTCTCATGGGGGGCGGGAAGGCACTTTTGTGACTAGTCACAGGAATAATGAAAAGTCACACCCCCTGCCCCTTTTCCAATGTCTCATGCGGGGCGGATTTTATTCTCTTCATGTCTCTGGGGGGGGGGGGGTAAGGCACTCCTGTTACGGGGCACAGAAATAATGTAAGGTCAAACCCCTACCCCTTTTCCAAGTCCTAATGGGGCAGGAAGGCACCCCTGTGACTGTTCACAGAAATAATGTAAGGTCACACCCCTTACCCCTTTTCCAACGCCTCATGAGGGGATAGGAAGGCACCTTTATGACTAGTCACAGAAATAATGAAAGGTCACACCCCCTGTCCCTTTTCCAACGTCTTATGGGGGCGGGAAGGCACCCCTGTGACTGGTCACAGAAATAATGAAGTTCACACTCCCTACCCCTTTTCGAACGTCTCATGGGGGGACGGGAAGGCACTTTTGTGACTAGTCACAGGAATAATGAAAAGTCACACCCCCTGCCCCTTTTCCAATGTCTCATGGGGGGCGGGAAGGCACCCCTGTGACTCGTCACAGAAATAATGTAAGTTCACACCCCTTACCCCTTTTACAACGTCTCATGGGGGGCGGGGAGGCACCCCTGTGACTGGTCACAGAAATAATGTAAGGTCACACCCCTTACCCCTTTTCCAACGTCTCATGAGGGGATAGGAAGGCACTTTTGTGACTAGTCACAGGAATAATGAAAAGTCACACCCCCTGCCCCTTTTCCAACGTCTCATGGGGGGGGCACCTCTGTGCCTGGTCACAGAAATAATGTAAATTCACACTCCCTACCTCTTTTCCAACGTCTCATGGGGGGCGGGAAGGCACCCCTGTGACTGGTCACAGAAATAATAAAGTTCACACCGCCTACCCCTTTTCCAACGTCTCATGGAGGGCGGGAAGGCTCTTTTGTGAGTAGTCACAGGAATAATGAAAAGTCACACCCCCTGCCCCTTTTCCAACGTCTCATGGGAGGCGGGAAGGCACCCCTGTGACTGGTCACAGAAATAATGTAAGTTCACACCCCCTACCCCTTTTCCAACGTCTCATGGGGGGCTGGAAGGCACTTTTGTGATTAGTCACAGGAATAATGAAAAGTCACACCCCCTGCCCCTTTTCCAACGTTTCATGGGAGGCGGGAAGGCACCCCTGTGACTGGTCACAGAAATAATGTAAGTTCACACCACCTACCCCTTTTCCAACGTCTCATGGGGGGCGGGAAGGCACTTTTGTGACTAGTCACAGGAATAATGAAAAGTCACACCCCCTGCCCCTTTTCCAACGTCTCATGGGGCTAGTCGTCCCGAATTTCTGGGTGACTAACATTTTTGGTGATTTTTGTGTAGTTAAAAGGAGAAATTTCATAAAATGCATTATTTTCGGGACGACTAGCCGAATGGTGAATTTAGGATTGTCAATTTTGGTAATTTTTGTCTAGTTAAAAACAGTAAAATTAATAATGTGCATTATTTTCGGGATGACTAGCCAAATGGTAAAGATAGGCTAGTCGTCCCGAATTTCGGGATGACTAGCATTTATCTTGATTTCCGGCTAGTCGTCCCGAAATTCGGGACGACTAGCCCAAAATTAAGAAAAATGCTATTTTTCCCGAAATTCGGGACGACTAGACGCAGCCTTTATGAAAAGTAATGATTTTAGTTTATGCAGCGCTCGAGCCATGGTATTTCGTTAAAGGGGTTTTCCCTTATAAGATGATACTTTTCTTATTGAATACAAAATTATTCAAACACTCACTAATTTTATTCAATTTTCAATTCATTTGTACACAAATTATACAATTCAATTTGTGTACGCATAAAACAGCTAGATGATTATTAGCTTCGCAAACTATTTTCCTTGTGCATAATTCAATTCAATAAAATGACTTTACATCTGAAAAATCTAATAAATTATATTTTCTGCTAATATTTCCATTAAAATAAGTCCAACAAATTTTTGACGTGTAAAATAAACCAAGTATAAATTTTCATACAATCTATTTATTGGGAGTTGATAGGACAGTCATGATTCCTTACTGGAACAGAAAAATTATACATACTTTTACCTTGTTTTGACAAGTTGTTACATTTCGCGCCAATGTACTCTCACCTCTCTTTCGTTTTTTATCTAGATTTGTTGGGGGCATATTTTCCACTTCAATATCCATTGAAAAATCGCCAAAAGTTTATTAAATCACTTTTTAGCAAACAAAAACTATTGAGATTATACTCAAAAACTTCTTTAAAATTTGATATGTAATGTCAGGAAAAGATTTAAGGACTAACTGATCTGTTTTCAGTTCAAAATATTTGTAGATGATATTCAAAAAACATGTGCATATATGTTTATTTACAAAACAAATTCTAAAGGACGGTTACTAGTTAGGCAGTTATAGCGGTGTAAAAATGACATACATTAGAGTATCTTACATTTAAATCCTACCATTACCAACAAAAAATGCATCAAAGATTGAATAAAATTGGTAAGTTATTTGTAAACTTTCTTTTGTTATTACTGCCTCGAAACTATTCAATATTTTGATCTGAAACTTGTCAATCAATCCATTTTACGCCCAGCGACAGAAAAAAATTAATAACATTGCTCTGAACAGACATTTAAAAATTCTGATTACTCTGTCAATCTAAGGAAAAAATTGAAATTGATTTTTCCCAAAAAGACCGTTTTTCTCGTTTCATTCAAAAACTAAAAAAGCTGCCACTTTTTGACCTCACTACAAAAAAAACCGACTAAAATTTAACATCCAGATGAATTCTTTGAATAGTAAAATTCGAAAATTGTTTTAGAAGCCTCTACGGGATTTCGCTTTTAACAGAGAAAATTGTATGTGACCTCACTGCATCCGCGACCTCAATTAAGGAGTAGGCGAACAAAACATGATAAATCCATTTTTTGGAAACAATGAGTTACGCATGGTTGCAGTATTTTTAGTACTCGAGAAATATGATTATTAACGGTTGGTTCACAACAAAATTCTATCCCATTAAAATCTCACTTTAAAAATGTTGTAACCTTCAAAAATGTTAATTAGGTGTTCAATATGCTTTAAAACTGCATTAATTCAAGCTTATGTATAGGTTGAATAATTTAATAATATTGGATAACCAGTTAGATGGTTTTAATACTGAAAACTTTCACTCAGTCAGACCAGTGCCACGGTGGATTTTGACTGACTTCAACCCAAAAGGGCTTGCACCACACGCGTTTCGTTTATTTAAGCTTCTGGGATTTCTTACGTTCATTTTGAGCCAAATAAGAAAAAAAATTGCTGGGGCTCTTTTTAGAAAACTCCATTTTTTATTTTTTTTTCAAAAGGTTAATTAACATATTTTCATCAAAATAAGATAAAAGAGAAATTTTGTTATCTCAACCCATTTAGTTTAGCATCCAGAAAAGTGCACCAGGAGCTAAATATCTTTAAAAACCCAAAATACTTCAATATTTTTAAAAAGTGGGAAAGAATTCGTTTTTTTAATTGCTTTTTTCCAGTCCAGCCTAATTTCCAAGTAGCTGTGTGGGAAATAAAGTGTATGAAATTTTATTGAAAAAATCGAATGTTCTATCTCTAAAAGTTTTGAAGTTATGGCCCTTAGAAATCGATTTCTAGTGAATAATATTAAAAAGCATATAAAATTCTAGTTTTCGTGGAAAACTCGTTTCCCATGCATCACTGGTAAATAAGTTGCTAGTAAACTAGTAAATCATGTCTTTCTAAAAGTGACCCTTTTTATGAAATTTTGTTAAACGTACATTTTTTAAATAAAATGTCTCATTTTCAAAAAAAAAAAACTTATTTCCTGAGCATTGCAAGTGTAACTTTTTAATTAAATAAAACTTAATGAGATGTGTATAATAGAGGGAATTCAACATTTACGAGCATTATAAAAAGTTCGTAAAAGTTTTCAGTTAATAGCGGGTATTTAAGTCTTCATTTTCTCCAAGCACAAAATACGAAATATGATAAAAACATATTTCCATGTCTCATCATCCAGAAACGAGATATTTAAAAATAAACACTTTCAACAAAATTCCATAAAAAGTGTAATTTTTAGAACTCCATACCGTATGTCTGTGAAGTTAGCACAACAACCATAAAATATCCAACTTTTGTTCAATGAATCTTATATTAAAGAAGACGGCTGACCAAAGAAAGTCACTACCACTTGAGAAGGAGCTGCTCGCGAGTATGGTGCTAATGACTATTTTATTCGATAATTCACACAATTTTTACGACCAAACGTCAAAAGTGAGTTTCAAAACACGACCAAACGTCATCCAAACGATTGGTAAAAGAATTTTTGAAAAACATTAAAATTTGTTGTACAGTGTGAAGTTAGCACTCCGATTTCGAAAACGCAATATCTTTTTGAGTTTTTCCGTCCAAACGACACAATTTGGTTTCCAAACATTTCAAAAATTCCAAACGATGACCAAATGATTCCATTAAACAAAAGTTGTATTTCTTAAGGTTGTTTGCTAACTTCACGGACATCCGTAACGTCGACGCTATTAGAGCAAGAGCATTCTTTTTTTTTTTTAATTTGCTTAAAATTGAATTCTTTTAAATTTATTTGGTGTGAACTCACACCTAAAATGCTCAGGAGATAATTTTTTTTGGAAAACAAGAAATTTTATCAAGGTTGAAAGTATTCGAGAACATTTTTTCTGGAAATCGAAATCCAAAAATAACCGAGTGGTGAGGGACCAATTTTAATTTTAAATAAAAATATATTGTGCGAAAAAATTCGGTGAAAATTTTGATTTGTGTTTCACCTACAGCACCATGTTCTACATGAAAAACTACTTTTCAGTTTTGAACAAAATGTGAAGAAATGTTAAGTAACATTAATGCAGAACTGTTCGAAATTATGAAAGATTTTTTTAAATTCCAGAGTAATGTGTAGGACCTAATTTGATTAAAATATGATTTTTCATACAAAATAATCTGATTTTTCAATTGCTCAAACAAAAATTGTTCAAGCATATTTTTTTAATTCTTTGAGCTATAGAACAACTGATTCCGCTATTCAATTCTATGGAAAAATTACATTGAGTATATGTATTGGACAATATTTTCCCCACCAATATTCGAAAAAACAATATTATTGAAGTCGAAATTGAAACTATATGGAAAAGTAGTATATTAGAACCCTGCCAAAGCATTAATTATTTAATGCCGATTGATGAAAGCCTTCAACTCGATCTTTACTAGAATGTGCTTTAAAAAATTCCTATTTTCATAGTTTTTATATTTTCGTGTATGTCAATTTTTTATGTTTTTGGAGGTCTTAAACGTCAATCCAATTTTTTCAGATTTTTGATTAACGTTTTCTAGGCGATAACTTAAGTTTAATGAACCTCTGTTTTCAAAAAACAATTTGAAAATCAACAGGAATGAGGAAATAATGTTTTCAGGTGTTGTGGCCTTTCTACGGGTAAAATTACATTAGTTAGAAAAAAAAGGTTACGTGTGGAAAATTTAATTAAAGAAAAAACACAAGACTCAAATTTTCCCAAATTTACTGAACTTACATTTGCCATTTTTCAGACTTATCAGAATTTGTTCCAATGTATTTTCACCAGTAGAAAACCCTGAACTGAACAAATTATTTTGTCATTCCTGTTAGTTTTTAAATTATTTTTGGAAAACAGGGGTCCATATAACATAATTTATCGCCTAAGGAACGTTACTAAAAAAGCTAAGAAAATTGAAGAGACGTTTAAGACCTCCAAAACCATTAACAAAAATTAACATGCAAGAATATATAAATGCTATGAAAATAAGAATTTTTTAAAGAACATTTTGCTGACGCTTGAATTGAAAGATTTCAATTATCGGCCCCAAATTAATTACACTTTTTCAGGATCCACCCTATTATGAAGTATAAATAAATAATTGCATACTAAGCGAGACCCCACAAACAATCCAAGCGAACGTGTTAAAAAATAAAATTTTCAGTATTTCATCAGAACGTCTACGCAAACACATAAAGCAAAAATAATTCATAGATATATATATTGTTCCGGCAAATGGCCTTTTTCAAATTTGACTAGACTAATAGTTTGCTCAAAAATTTTTTTCAAAGATTTATCAGATTTTCAATTTTTTCTGCTTTAAAAATTGTTTGGCAAAAAGATTTCCATAGTTTCATTAACAATTTGTACTAGGGTGAATCGGAAAATTATTTATAAATTGAGCACGGCCTAGCACGGAAACGTTTTCTCTTAGGTCCCTTGTAACATATATAAAATTTGAAATGAAGAGATTAATATCTTGCGGTTGGGCGAAGTGAAAAAAGAATAACAAAATTTTTTATTCGCAGAGTTTTGAAAAAATCGTGAATGTTATTTTTGTTTCTTAACTTGCATGATATGCCTAATTTAAAAAAAAATTAGATTTTTTATTTGAGTTTATAGAGGATAAATTTAACTTTCTATGGGGACCTGAAAATGAAAAATAAAAATTTAGGAGCCCCAAAAATGATAAATAATTTATTTTCAGAATAGAAAAACTTTCTTTTGTTCAAAATGTACTTCCGAAAAATTAAGAAGATGACATCGTTAAAAATGACAAGTTGCTGAATTTTTTTAATTAACTCGTCATTTTCAACGATTTAATCTTTTCAATTTGTTTGAAAGTACATTTTGAACATGAGAAAGTTTCTCCATACTAAAACTAATTATTTATATTTTTCAGAGCTTCTAGGTTTTTTTTTTTCATTTTCAGGTGTATATATAAAATTAAATTTCTGTAATTATAAACTCAAACAAAAAAATCTGAAAAAATTGTAAAAATTAGACACATTGTGCAGAATAACAAAAAAACATTCACGATTCTTCCAAAACTCTGCGATTAAAAAAATGTTGTATTTTATTTTGACTTCACTTAACCGCAAGATATTATTCGATTCATTCAACATTTTTACACGTTATAAGGTACCCAAAAATAAACTTTTTAGTGCTAAGGCGTTATCAATTTATCAAAATTTTGTTTTTCGATTCACCCTAATGTGTACCGTTCGGCTTATCTTTATTACAGTTTATTGAAACTCCATCGCGCGACATTTATATCGCGTCTTATTTACTCAGACGATGCTGATAAAAAATGTTTATTTCAAGCTTTGAATTCAAAAGTAAAAACTATTTCTCGTTTCCAAAGACAGGCAACTAAAATTTCGACCTTATACTAAGAACTACTTCGATGCAAAAACTTTATTCTAGTACTATTTAGAAAAATGTATTAAAAAATAGAACCACTTTCCCACATAGCACACTTTGTAAAAAACACTTGATCATCTCTGTCGGCTTGATCCAAAAGTGGTCGGGAGAAAAAACTATTAATTAACGCTATTTTTGTTAAAAATACTCAATTCATGGTAAAAATGAGGTCCAAATTAATATAATTTAAAAATATGTTTCTCCCGACCAATACTTGGACCAAGTCCAAAGGAAATAACAGATTTTTTTCAAAAAGTATGTACTATGTGGGTTTTATATGATTTTTTAATTGAGTTGGACTAAAACTTTATTTATTATTAAATAAGTAGAAACCACTTACCAATTGAATTCAGGAAAATCGCCAGAGTTAAAAAGAGAGTACAAACAGCGATCGTCATTTTTCAGAGGTAAAGGATCCTGGTTATTGAAGCAATTTCGTACAGATTTCAACTGGTGACAATTGCGCACCTAGGTGAAGTAATATTTTATCATATTTAAATCTGTTATGTACTTATGTTGAAGATAACCCAAGTTATAAAATCATAAAACAAAGCTAAAAACGAATAGTAGACAATGTGAGGAGTAAGCTAACAAAACGTGATAAATCCACTTTTGAGTTGATTTCTTATTATTTAGGGACATAAATAAATAAATATTTTTTTCTAATTATCGAATCACGCGTTTTCTCTTCACGTTAGCTGTCGTGCTCAACATCAGGTCTCTAGAAAAAAATTCCGACGTAGAAGAATCTTTAAGACAGAACTTGAAAAAAATTGGAATTTTGAACAAATGATTAAATTTTCAACAAAGCAGTTATAATTTTAATCAAATATTTTAATTTTAAATATGCAAAGATTTTCAATCAAATATCCGAATTTTCAAACAAAAAAGATTAGTTTTCAACCAAAAATACTTTCAATTTCAAGCCAAAAAGGCGATTTTTTTAGTAGAACGTAGATTTTCCAATCCGAAAGGAAGTATTCTCTATTAAAAAAGACGAATCTTCAACATAACAGTTACATTTTCGACCAGAAAAGATAACTTTATAACAACCTTGACTTCCAACCAAAAAGTTGAATTTTTCACCAAATCGTTGAATTTTCTATCAAATTGTTGCATTTTCGAGACGAAAATACGAAGTTATATAAAAAAAATGAATTTTCAACCTGAAAATGTAATTTTTCAACCAAAAGGTTCATTTTCAACCGAAGTAGATCAAGTTTTAAGTAGGCAGTTGCATTTTTATCAAAAGAAAAGATTAAATTTGTACAAAAAGCTCTTCCAAATAGCCTTCTTCACGCCCTCGATATACAATATACTATTCTTACAAGGAAGTTTATTTTTCAACCAAATAGTCGAATTTTCAATCGAAAAGATTAATTCTTAACGAGAAATATAATAATTGATATTTGAAACAAAAAAGATTTTTATTTTAAGTAAAAAACAGTTGAATTCAACCAAAAGAGACGAATCTTCAACGAAATATTTGAATCTTTATCCAAAACAGATTAATTATTAACCAAAAAGTTGCATTTTTAATCAAAAAAGATAAAAATTTCGACCAAGGAGGAGAATTTTTAAACGTTAAACGAAAAAGACGAATTTTCAACAAAGGAGATGAATTTTCAAACAAGAAGAATTTTTCAGGTAATACAGAAACAAATATCAACCAAAAATTTAATTTACAACGAAGTAGTTGAATTTTCTAACAAAATAATAAAATTTTAACCAAAATATATGAATTTTCAAACAAAAAGTTAAGTTTCAACAAAAAAAAACGATTTCCAACAAAACAGTTTAATTTTTATATCAGATAGACGAATTTTTCTATAAAACAGTTGCATTTTCAACTAAAAATTATATATTTCCATGAAAAAGTTCAATTTAAATTGAATAGTTGATTTTTGATCTAGAAACTATCAATTTTTCAGCAAAAATAGTTAAATTTACAGTTCAAAAGATTGGTTCTTAACCACAAGTAATCTAAATTTTAACAAACTATTCAAATATTCAACCAGAGAGATGAATCTTCAACTAATAAAATAATTTTTTTTTTAATTAGTTCATTTTTTAAACAAGTGGTTGAATTTTCAATCAAGAAAATTAATTTTCTACAAAGAAAAACGAATTTTCAAGCACATAGTTGAATTTTCAACTAAAAACTATGATTTTTCGACTAACAATGGAACCGTCAAGCATTTAAAAAAAATATTATTCACATTTATATTTTCTGTATGCGATTTTTCACATTAAAATTTATTTATTTCAAAGATGCCTTATGTGCGCTAGCAAAATTAATCTGAATGGCTGAAAATACCATCGAAAAACAAATTGAGACAAATTGAAGCAATTAAAATATACATTTATTATATCAGGCATGTTTGAAAATGTATTATTCAATTATAAACTGTGAAGACAGTCGACGAATAATATAAATGAAGAAAGTAGGCGAATTTCAAAATCATAGGAAGTGAAAATAGATGACATTTAAATTAATAAAAAATAAAATATAATCTTAAGAATGACGCATTGTTCCCTTATCGTATGATGTTGTTATCGCAACCATGCTATTTGTTGACGACCATCAATACAAAATACTAGTGACAGAAGTTCGGGTAACTATGAGAAATGCATCACTATTTTTAAAAAAAGATGCGACTATGTGATGAGATTTTCCACCGTTGCCCAATTTCAAACGGCTTTCCAAAAGTAGATGACATTAAAAATTGTGGATCCGCAGACAGATGGATTTTATATTTTATAAGTTCATAATTGAGGAATGTTCACACCAGAAATCCAATATATGGCCAGTTTCGGGGGTTGCCTCGCAGTGGTCGTGGCACTAAATTCGTCTTTGGACGAATGGTGCGTGCTGGCGAGGCATTTTTGACACTGCTTGTGCGCTGAGAAACTGCATGGGCCAGCAGTTCTAGGAAGAACTAAATCAGTCGGCCTTATATTGGAGTTCTAGTGTACTATTTTTAATAAGGTTTGTGCTTGTTGAGTGTTTGTCCCTGATGCTGTTCTTCCGCGCGGTCATTTTTCTTAGGTAGGGTGACCAGACATGCTCATTTAGGAGGACATGTCCTACTTCTCGCTTGCTTGTCCTCCTGTCCTCTTAAACTTTGGAAACCCCATAAAATGTCCTACTTTTTGGTCAAAAGACAAAATTACCCTTTTTTTCATAAAATATTCCCTACGATCGCGTTTTATATTTTTCCCTCTATTCGAAAAAAGCCTAAAAATCCATAGTTATTGCATGTCATTGGAGAATCTGTAAGATATGTAAATAAACATTTTAAAAAACTGATAATCAAAAAAAAATTAATTTTGGTCTTATTATGGGGGGGGGGGCGAGGTTATGTCCTCCTTTTTCCACTTGGGCATCTGGTCACCCTATCTTAGGCTCTGTCGCTCGAAACCTTGCGACCGCAGTTGTGAAGCGGTAGTAGTGTTGTTTTGGTGGCTTGCTTACTTGGCTAGGCGGTATCCACCTTTCTCTTCTCAGTTCTATTTTGACTTCTGCCGTCCTGATGAAGAAACTATACAACTGCATTTGAGAAGAACCGAGATATTCAATAAAACGTGTTTGCATCTGTACCTTTTAATGTTTGAAAAAAATTACTGTTCTTGGGTGATTCGGACATGCTCTATTCATTCAAACAAGAAAAAATGGCGAATTCCAATTATTGATATGCAAAACTGTAGGTATGCTAAATATTAATTCACAACGTCGCCGAGAATCCTTCCTAATAAACACATCTGCGCAGATGTGCTGCTCAATATAGGAATCAGCCTTCAAGAACCCCCGAGTTTCCTGCTGGAGAAACTTAACAACTACAAATTTTCTAAAAATTGATGAAGGAGTAAAATTATCATGTAATTATCAATTAATTATTGAATTGCCATTAATTGTTAATCTTTGTTAATACAAAATATATCAATAATACAAAAGTAATTAATTTGATATTTTGATCATTAAAATCATTGTGTGAGCACAAAATAAAGCAAAAGAGTGTACAGACTTTGGTCAAATTATTAATTGTTTATTAAAACCATTTAATTTCGCTGAACAGTGTCATTAACACACCTTATGACTGACAAGCATAACAAAAAATTCTAACAATAAATAATATCCATTAAAGGAAAAGGTTTTTAATATGTATGTGAATTTTACAGATTCTACTAAATTTGACTCGACATTTTTTTATATATTCTATAAATGTTGAAATGGTTTTGAATTTAATTTTTTAGTTTACTGAATCGAATTCTAAACCAAAAATTCTCTCTATAAAAAATTGTTTGTAACGAAAAACGACTATTATTTGGAGTGGTTCGGTAGACCAAGCAAATCTTTTTTTTTTCACAAATAATCTGAGATCTGTCAGCTCAATATACATTAGGGTTCAAATTCTTAATTAAAAAAAACTAATATCCAAAAAATTATTCCCCACCTCGATTTTGCATTGAATCTTCCCATTTTTTCCAAATATACTTAAAAATGTACTTTATATGATCATTTCTCAATTCTTTAGGAAAAATTATTGATTTTTTCTTTATATGAAACAATTTAAGAAACTATATTACTTCAAAGACTAGAGATAAAAATGAATTATTTACAATAATATATTATAGAACACAACACAAAAAAGGACTTGATCAATTTTTTCATCTCTTACTTAAATTATTTGGGCAAAATCAGCGAATTAAATGTACTTCTAGAACATTATTCATAACTTTTTTATATGCTTTTTACAACGAAATCATGCAAATGATTCTTTTAAAAACATTGTCCAATTATCTCGCAATTTTAAAATTAAAAGCTTTGGAGTTATTTTAAAAAATAACAATTTTTCTAATATCACCAAATGGTTACGATAGTCTCCAAAAAGATAATAATGTATTAATTATATTCCTATAATGATTTCAGATAATTAATAATAATTACATTATTAATCAACTAGAATCATTTTTGCTTGACAAATAAAAAATGCAGATGTGCTATTGAAAAAAAGGATCGGTGGCTCAAAGTTACCCTCGAATCCGGGTGAAGAAACTGAACATGTACTTGTGCTATTCAATTTCAGGAAATCGGACTGCCCAGGATCCTCATGAGCAAAAACACATCTGCGCAGATGTGTTTCTTTTATCAGGATCTGAGGGCTCAGCACTATCCCAAATCCTGTAATTTGTGTAGATATGCTCGAATTTCTGCAGATGTATTGTTTCTTCATCAGGAATTCTCGAAAATCGCTGTAGATATGCCAATTGAGACCTAATTATCTCGAGATTTAATTACAATTTTTGATAATGATGAGCATAGTTAAATTAAGAATCCAACCACATAAAAAACTCATTTTTGATAAAAATGCAGTTATACAGTTTCTTCATCAGGCCGGCAGACTTTCATGCCGGGTATTCACGACCTTTTTCCGAGACCAAGTTCAACTACCCAGATAACAATGCATGCGGACGCACATGGGCGCATGGTGTGCAAGCACGATGTGTCGGCAACAATGCAAGCACAGCGACAGCACGTTCTGAGGGTAATAAGTAATCCCGCATAGTGCCCGCACACGGTCTACATGATATGCAGCACAGCGTGCGTCTATCATGCTCGTCAGGTACTTAGGGCAAAATGTCGGCATATAGCGTGCGGTGAAGAGTGCGGCACAAAAAGCGCATTATTACTAAAAACATAATATAGCAGTTGTGTAAAAATAAAACTCTGATCAAATTCGCTTCATGCTCTAAATTTTTGTTATTTTCCAAGTTTATTTTACAGACAAAAAGTCGAAATAAAAGTGAATAATTATTTTTGTTCAAATTAAATAAACATTTTTTTTGGGGGTTTTGGTTTGGAAAATGGTTCACTATTTTTTACTATATTTACTATATTCAGATTTAAAATGATCGAAAACAAGTTTTTCAAGTGCACATTTTTAATCGTTCTACTTCTGAGATTTAAGTTCTTAAATCTCAGAAGTAGAACGATTAAAAATATGCAACTTGAAAAACAATTGAAAGTTATTAACTGGAAGATTCAAAAGTATAGTCTTCTTTAAAATCCCTTTGTTTTCTAACAAAAGTGTTGAATAAATGTTCTGTGTTGAATAATTTAAATTGTTCGAAATAAAAAAATATTTTCAGATAAATATATATTTCTCACTAATACATTATTTAAGAGGTAGCAGGAATAATTTTGTGTATGTCGCTTTTGGAATAAACACCGGTTGCATCATCAGTTGTGAAAGAACAACTTTCAACACAGGAGTCTCTTCTTAAAAACGTCATACAATGTTTCCTGTAACTTATGTTATTTTTAACATCTTGTTTTCAATAATTATAATTCAAAACACGTGCATGCTAGCACGACGCTAGCACGCACGTGCCGACACGCGTGCGGCGCATATGCGACGCATATGAGGACACATATGTCTGCACTCTTGCCCTCACATCGTGCCGATCGGTCGACACGCGTGCAAGCACCATGCGGGCAAGGTGTGAGCGAATTGTTATCTGGGTAGCTACATTGTTTAAAGTGATGTTAACTATCAGTTCGAGTTCCGACCCGTAAATTCTACAGTCATAATCCTTACTCATCAGCAATGTGTTTTCAATTCAAATAAGTGATTCTTGAACAGTGTCAGTTTTTCGTCTTTTCGGATTATTGTGAAGTGAAGTGATAAGTGATCCTTTAACAGTGTATTATTTTTGGCTTTTGGATTATTGAGAAGTGAAGCTATTTTCCCGACTCGATTGTCTTCTGGTGGGGCCCGTACTCAGGCAAGGATAGGGGGGGGGGCCGCCTTTTATAGTGGACAATAGGTAAAAATGAAGGACGTTGGGAAAGAGGGAGTATGTGAGGGAGAAGAAGGTAGGCATGAGGTGTGGATTGTTCTGGAAGAGTATATTATTCTGGACTAATTTTTTTTTCAATTTTATGTATTATTATTAATCGTACAAAAGCTACATTATAGAGAAACTTTATTCTTGTTGTACAACCTAGACGGACATTATCTTTTCGCATCAATAATGTAGTTGCATAGTTTCTGCTCCGAGATAATTATGCGGGTTGTGGATACGGGACATTTTGTCGTATACAATCAGCAACATAATCATTATAAAAAGTTTACTATATATTGTAATTTAGTGACTCCCGACATCACCCAGCCACTTTTGCACAGCAATTTTCTTATTGTACCTTAAATAATGAATGTTCTGACCTTCTTTTACTCCAAAATAATGCCCACGGACTATTATTGGGTCATCAAGAGGAATTTAGAGGTTTGATTGTATCTTATAAATATTTTCAGGTTGAGGATTAAAAACCGAATGCGGTAATCTTAATTGTGAACTGAATTCTGTATGAAGACAATAGAAATACATACATTTTAGTGGAGAATATCAATATTTTACAATCACAAAAACAATTATCTTACTAATTATTTTAGGTAACAGAATTTACTACACAAAAAGTAAAAAAACCTCAAATATAGCCCAGTCAAGTTAAGATCTCTGCGGGAACAAGATATATCCAGGAATTTGTTTGCTTAACATTTTTGCGAGGACTAATAACAAAGTAAATATTGAAACAATTTTGAAAAATGTTTCTTAAATTATTGTGTTTTGTTAAGGGGCCATCCATAATTTACGTAAAAGCTTTTTCTTGGAGGGGGGAGGGTGTTACGATCTCTTACACGGGGGGCTAAATTGATAAATGATATAAGATATATCGATAAATCTATACTGTTATGTAATATATTTTTAACAAATCAACCTAATAGGAAATCCATGTATCCAAAATTATACTACATAACTGTAAAGTTTAGTAGCTTTACAATAAAAGCTTGTGATAATGTTATAAAGACTTCATATCGGTATAGTAAGCTTAGAATCTTTTTCCATTATTCAATAAAATTATGTACATAAAAATAAAGTTTTTTCACAATTTTCCTAATCAAATAAGGAATTTCAATAGATTTCACAGGATATTATAAGATTTTAAAGGATTTCAGTGATTCAAAAGGATTTTAAAGGCTTTAAAGGTTCACCAGGAATATCATCAGATTTTATGTAATTTCACTGGATTTTAGGGAATTTCATAATATTTTTGAAAATGTACATAACGTACGCGGGAGTGAGGTAAACGTTTGTGTTACGACTTGTTACACATGGGACGGAGAGGAGTCAAAAATTGGCATTAGATGTGTTACGTTATTCATGGATGGACTCCAAGCAATATGTGAAAAGTGTAACAAACCTTTTTAATAGCGCATAAACAAATCTTTCAAATGACCCCTGTTCCAGCCCTTTGCGACTAATGGTTCAGGAAATATTGATTTATTGATTAAGGATAGCGTGCTTTGGGAAAACCCTGCGATTTAATAAATTTTCGTCACTAGTATTCTGATGTGATTTTTCTGGTTAAATCCGTAAAATGCAAGATGGGAAGTATTCAAAAACATTCTTTCTGAAATTCTAAGTCCAAAAATAATGGAGTGGTAGCTCGCCAATTTTTTTGTAGAGAAAAAAATATTTTGAAATATAATTCTGTGGAAATGTCAATCAGTGATTCACCTAGAGGATAGTTGGTCTAGATGAAAATATACTTGTCAGTTTGAGAAAAATTTTGTACATGGAGAAACTGTTGGTTGTATCAGTTGTTTTTTTTTTCTTTTAAAAATTATATTTATGCAACACTTTTCAGTATTGGGGGGTGCCGGGTGGGGTAAGAACGATCTTGCAAGTGAAGGTTTTTTTTGGCTAACTTGTTTAAACGAATTGTCGTCGGATCTTTCTGAAAGTTTGATCAGAGTTTATTGACATACTTGTGAGATGAAAAATTAATTGATAATTATTTTTGTCACCCTTCCCTTCCCCCGGCCATTAGAAGTTAGCACTGCTAAAAAAATCCCTTAGCTGGTTGACAGGACTGGGCCTATACGCTGCATCTAAAATCAAAAAATGATGAACGAGGGGCAACTCACTAAGAAATCTAAAATTGCTGCGCGGGAAATCTTAAGAGAACTTTCAGAGAAACTCTTGGAAATCTCTCAGCAATCTAGCATTCGTGAGAAATCTTGAAAATCTTTGGCTAAGTGTGGAAAGAGGTGAGGTGGTGTGGAGCATTCCGAAATACGCTCCTATGCGTGGAACTAACAGCCGACTGAATCCGAAAGCCGCCGAGTTTAGCCGACTCTGTAGAATCCCACGTGAGTTATGATAGCTAGCAGGGTTCGGAAATCTCGGAACTCCCGGCAATCTCAACAAATTCTTTTGAATCTCTATAAGAATTCAATACAGATTGCCGCATTCACCGTTTTAAGATTTCCAGATTTCGTAGTGAGTAACTCCTCGATGAAGATTTAAAATCTTTGTATCAGTGGCGTTATAAAAAAATCCTACGTGGAGCCATAGCCACTGATACAAAGATTATAAATCTTTCTTACTTTCTTTCATCGAACTGCCTCACCCCATTGATAATTCTTGGAAATTTAACGTTCTTTGCGAAATGAAATGAACAAATAAAAGACTATTATAACTTTTAAACCAGTTTTATTTCTAAGAAACTTTAAGTTACAACATTCAAATTTTTAACTCTATTAAATCAGTAGAACTTTCAATTTTTAGACTGGATGCTATAGAACAAATTCTTCTCGAAATGATTGTTAGTCAAAAATAAAATTTTTAAGTACAATTTGAATTATGTATAAGTACGGTTTAATTTGTAAGTATTAAATTTAAATTCTGGGAAGTTGCTGAGAAATTTGCAGTTATAAGTTCTCATTTTTAATCTCAACTCTATTATCAGATCATCAGAACATTTGAAACTTAGAGTCATATGAAGAAAATACTTCTTGAAATTCTTACCAATAGAAATAAATTAATCATAATAGTAATCGACAGTAAGGTCTGGAACATCATTTTCTATTAAATCCAATCAAAATTTATGTCGACTCTTAGACATTAGTGGTAGAAGCTTTTTAATGCTGACATCTCAATACATAATTTATGTGAATGAATTATGTTTCAAATAAAAAAATCCTGAAACAATGAAATTCGTGTAAATAGGCTTACCGATTTGCAGATTGCGGTTTGATTATCTTCAAATTTAATTGGAAATTCTAATCGGGCTTATACAGATGAATTCATTATTCATTTTTTAAAGATATAAATAATTCTCCTCAACCACGCGTCACAAATCGTCACAAAACTAGCCCCCCCCCCCTGGTAGTGTGACGTAGTTTTTGAACGGCATCTTGGGAATGCAATTTACCAAAATATTATTAGGTGTGGGGATTGGAGTAGGGTAGCTGTAGGGTTAGGGGCAGGGGGTAGAAGAATGTTCCAAGGAAAATAGGTTTGTGATATGAAGAAGTGAGAAAGGGATAGGGGCAGAGGTAGGAAAATAGGAAGAGGTGGCATTTTATAGTGGATAAGAGGTAAAAATGAAGGATGTAGGGAAAGATTGTAATAATGCTATGAAGACTTCATATCAGTATAATCATAATATTTTTTCCCATCATTCTATAAAAAAATATCCATAAGAACAAAGTTTTTTTTACAATTTTTGAAACTACTATCACCCGCATAATAATTCAACATTTTTTTAATTTATCGGGTTAAGGTAACATACTTGAAAATATTTCAAGCGATTTCAGAATATTTACAGGATTTCTAAATACCTTAAAGTATTTTTAAGAAACTTCAATGGATTTCACGAGATTTTCTGTTTGATATTTGTAATTCAAATTAAAAAATAAAAACGTAGTAAGCTCAAAATGAATTATCTGTAATCAGTGTTTGAAATTCTATCTATTTTAGGTTACTTAAACTCAAAGTTTATTTTAAATTTAAAAACATTTTGTCAAATGTGTTCGAGTGAATACATATAACCTCAAACTTAAGAACCTTGTTCCGTCGTTTAGACAAAGGTCGTTATCCGATTTTAATTAAGGATAGCTAATTTTTATTCTTTGGCAGTGTTCCAAAATTGTATATGTATACCATTAAGCCATTTCCCATTCAGGGTAGGCGTGACACTACCCGATTCGGGTAGTGTTTCTAGGTGGATAGTTTTCTCGTAGTTATAAATAACTACAAATTTGGGCTCACCACACCCATAATATGCCAACAGCACACAGTATTCTCGAATGGTCACCCATCCAAGTACTAACCGCGCCCAACGCTGCTTAACTTCAGTGATCTGACGAGAACTGGTTTTTTCAGCGTGGCATGGCCGTTGTAATATCGAAAATATATAGACGTAGAATTCCAATGCGCATGCGCTCGGGCGATTTTAGCATCTGAATGTGTTTCAGCTTAACATAAAAATATTTTGACCCCTAACATCTCAAAGAGATATTAGATGTTCGGCATGAATTTACATGTTTAGGCGGTACAATCTTACCCTTTGAACATTTAAACATCCATTTTTATCCGTGTTACTAAAAATATTTGGAAAAACCTTGTAACATGGGCATGATGCGTGGAAAGGTAAACTTCCGTGTAACGAATTGTTACATGGGGCAATAACGCATAAAAAAATCTTCAAATTACCCCTACTCTCGTCCTTTGCGGCTAATAGTTTAGGAAATATTAATTCATTAATCAAGGGTAGCCTGTTTCGAAAGAAGCTTGTGATTTAATGGAATTTCCTTGTTATAAACAGTATTCTGATCAGTTTTTCCTTGTTAAATCCCTAAAGTGCAAGATTGAAAGTATTCGAAAACATTTTTTCTGAAATTTAAAATCCAGAAATAACGGAGTGGTAGGTTACCAATTTTTTTTTTATAAAAAATATTTTAAGAAAAAATCGGTAAAAATGTTAATTTGTGATTCCCTAGAAGATAGCTGTTCCGTATTAAGTATGTAGTGTGTATTTTTTTGCTAAAACAGTTTATTGAGGTGTCTTGCTGAAAATTTCAAGTTTTCTAGAAATGACTACGACGCGTGCCAGGAATATTTTTGAAAAAAGTTCCAAAAATCGTGTTTGCGTAGACTGACCCGCCTCGTTGCATTTGAGAGCAAAATTTTTAACGGTAAAATCAAACTCAATAAAATTTTAAGAAACAAAAAAAAAATAACCCTCTATCTCTAATAGGTGCCGAGTTATAAATCTTCAAAGAACTAGTTTTTTTTAACGAGGCAAAAAACCGAATTCTAAAGTCTCTATCTGTACTTTGGACTTTCCTTTCGGGTCAAATTACTCGTGTTCAGTTTTTCCAAAATACTTCGTTTGTGAGCAAAGCTACGTAAATGATGCAAGGAAGGAAGTTGTAGCGCAGAAAATTATGCGTAAATCCAACAAAATATAATCTTCTAGCCTGCATGGATCAAGATTAATGACTTCAAAAAAACACATTTTTTTGCTATTTTTAGCCAAAAAAGATTTTTTTAAACATCTCTTTTCGGGCATATCCTACTGAAAAACGGTAAGAAGATAAATTACAGAAGGCTTCACTTTTCGTACACTAAAAAAAATATTTCAGCTCTTATAGGTCACGAGTTATGACCCTGAAAATGTTCACTCTCTCCATTCGCAAGGCTCTGTTCTGTATGTACTGGAAAATGTACTGCGACCATATTTGAGCACTTTGGTGTCATATATATGCATCTTGAGTTCATTTAAAGTATACTTTTTTCTCATTTTTCGTCCATAAACAAATTAATGTTCAACCATTGTTTAAATAATACTCTTCACGCTATGAATTGTGTGCATATTTGATGTATTTTCTTTATGAAAATTACTTCCAGAATATCTGTTGCCGAAAGTGAACGAATAAAAAATATAAATTAACTGTTTTCACATTGTTGATTGATTATTTATGAAAAATATAATGAAAAGGAATAGTTTTACAGCGTTGTATTGTTTCATGGTAAAAATGCCAAAAATTGATCAACTAATCATCGCAGAGGAAACAATTATTGTTAATTCTTGATAATAAAAGCATATATGTAAACAAATTAATTACGTAATTATGCAATTGCTGAAAAAAATAATTAAACTATTAACTAATTGATTGAATGATCGACTGATAAATTACTTTTTTTATCAGAAGATGGATTACATCGTAAAAACTTGAAAATTGTTTTGTAAAATGAATCAGACGCTTTGTTTTAGTGGTTTTCCTCACAGGGCACCTGAAATCGTTATTCGTAATATTATATTAATAAATATAATTATAATATTTCTTTCCAAAGTTGAAAAAAATATTATAGCAAATAATATTTATGATTGAAAAAGTGGATTAAAAATATGACATGGTAGATTCGTCCTAAAGAGGAAACCACTAAACAAAGCGCCTGATACACTACCTCCGGGATGGTGTGCGAAAGAGTTCCTTTTACAAAACAATTTTCAAGATTTCACGATGTTGTCCATCATCTGATACTAATTTATCAATCGATCATTCAATCAATTAGTTAATTGCTTAATTAGTTTTTTCATCAATTGCATAATCACGTAATTAATTTGCTTACACATTCTTTTGTTATCAACGATCAACAATAACCGGCCGGGCCGCTGAACGATTTCTGTTAGATTTGGAGGCATGACGCAACCTGATGCAACTAGCGCGCTGAGAGTGTCACGCTTTACTGAGCAGCGTCTCCCACGCTTCCGAATCACGAAACTGCTGAGACATCAATTCTCGGAACGCATTAAATCCGGACTGATTAAATCCAAGTTCCAGTGTAAAATGAAAATGGGTAAGGCCTACAGAAAACTTCGTAATTCTATATAGTACGAGATTGAAAACATAAATAATAATCTGATGATTATTATTTATTAATATTCAAAAATCTTAATTATTGATCTGATAAGTAACAATTATTTAACAACAATAATAAAAACTGAAGAACAATATTGTAGACTTATCGAAACGACAACGTCAAAAATAACATTTTTTAAATACGACAAAACATACGGAAATAAATTTATAGCTGAACTAACCATATTTATCCTTGATTTGGTTACAAATATCGTTAGAAACGACCCACCGATATTGGCGAAATCTTTAAAATAGGGATTTGCAGCGAAATAAAAATAAAAATAAGTAGAATTTATAGCAGAACTTCTTTCTAAATTTGTATACTTCTCCAAAATGTGGATCGCATACAGCTTATTCAATGATGTGAAAATCCGTGAATCGGAAATTCAGTTGGCTGTTTCAAAAACAGAAATTACTTTTTTTAAATGTAGTTTAGTTTCGTTGATTTGATTTTTTATTATGTTTCTGTTTGAACTATACATTTTTTGCGTGCGGAATTTAATATTGTTTTGGAAACACAATCTCACGATCTCTCTCTGCATTGCAAAATCAAGTATGTAAATGTATTCCTAACTTCCGACAATAGATTTCACGAACAGAGATTGACCGTCCACACAGTTCACAGAACGATATAATTTTAACATAAAGATCATTTATGTTTTCTTTATTTGCATACCAGAAATCTAATACAATTGAATCTTAAGAGAACATACAAATATTTTTCGCATTCTAAGGATGAGTTGAATGAAGCATTCTTTTTATATACTTGTTTAACGAAGGTACTAGAAACTCGAAAGCTGAGTTTTCGTGTAGCAATTTATCTTCGAAGGTTGAAGTAAGCAGACAAAATGTAGAAAGTTCCATTAAGAAAAATAAACAAAAGGTTGCAGAAACTCTAGGAAAATTCTCAGTCTGGAATGTAAATCCAGTCTTATGCAATATTGAACTCACAACATCATTGTAACACATGCATAATTTTTAATTGAAAATCTAAAAGTTATATGCAACTTCATTCGTTCGTTTTATCTCTTATTCAAGTAAATTGTAAAAAGACTGACATATTCTATTTTTTCCTGAGGTAATTATAAACTACGAATCCGTACAAAAGTATTCATGTTTCTATAAAACAATTTCTGTTTTTTATATATTTTGTTACCTCAATATTTAAAATCAGAATTTCCCCAGATTTTCCCAATTTTCAATCGACACTCGAAGTCATACGAATAAAAGAGACATTTCAATTCCTGGACAAAATTTTCACGGCAAAGGAATTTTCCAAAACAAGGAAATTTTTTCCTAATTAAAACTATTATTAATTACCACTTCATGATTGTAAAGTAGAGCCAAAATTGTTTGACTCTTGCTTTCACAAAATTCTTTTTTCTTTATACAAAAGTTCCAAGCAATTATTTTGCCACTTTTTCCCTTGCTTCGAATAATTCTTTCCAATATCGTTTCCGAAGGTGTGTAACATTTGTTACGCATATTGATGAGAAATAAGAAAAGAAATGAATCAGCGAAAAAGTACAGCCGCTTTTACCGAAATTGAGTAAGATAAATTGAGTTATTGATTTCGACAAGTTTTATTCTACCATTCGCTAACAATATTTTTTTTGTCACGAGTTTTCTTAACTCAGATGAATGATATATTATTCTAAAGCTCTTCATTTTGTATACATTGATATAAAGACATGTTTTACTAGCAAAAGTGAAAATATTATATAAGATTTGTACTTATCTATACATATAAAATAAAAGAATTTATAATAATATTACAACTTAGTACACATTTTTCAGTAAATATTAATTTCAATTTCTGCTGCTTTAAAAATACTTGCAGTTTTAATATTTATCTTCCATGGAAAGTTGGGTAATGTCTTTCAAAACAAATGGATGAAGTCAGAATATTTTTATCTGACTTTGGTAACATTTAGGTAGTGAATAAAAGGAAAACTCGATTGTCTAATTATTGAGACTAAATTAAAAGATCTCTGTACCGTTTTCCACAAAGTTCGTAACCGAAGAGAGAATTTTATTTCCCAAAATATTTTTATAGGTAACAAAAACAAAAAATTTTTATAGGTAACTTTTGTATAACGAGATGCATGTACACGAAATTAATCGCAATATTTGTATACATTTTGTTTTGAAAATGTTCAAAATCGAATAATATAAAATTAAAATTTTCGTAATCAGAAAATTTCAAATTTTGAAAATGTGAGTTCTTCATATAACTATGAACGATTTTGTGATACATAATTTTTCCAAATTTAACTACGATAACAATATCTAACTGTGGGATAAAAGCTAAACGAGTTTCATACTAAAAGTTTTGAATCTTGTGGCTTTAAATTGTAATTTTTTCAAATTAAATAATTAAATAATATAATATTTAAAGTAATGCCAACGATTTAATTTCACAAACTAACAATCCTGATTTAAAAATAGTATCTCATTTTGAAGTTTTAGAATAACTCTAATTCAAATTAGAAAACTTTCAACTAGTAAGAAAATGTTTTTAAATGCTTTTAAATGCTTCAAGGGAAACATTTAATGCCCTAATTTGCAATTTGTAAAGTATAGTTTTTTTTCCTTGCTGTAGTTTTTTAATTTTAATGAATAAGCAAAAAAGAGTTTCAGAAATTTTTAGCAAAGTTTCTGGCAGATGAAAAAAAGACTTACAAAGTTTCTTACTGGCGCTTACTTAAATTCTGTGGAAAATTACAAAATTAGAACTATGATTTTCAAAACGGTAAAAAAATGCCAAAAAATTATGTTCCTAACATGTCAAGAAGTTTCAGTAGAACTTTTTAGTAGATATCAAATATATTTAGAAATTCACCAACGCAGTTTTTCGATTCGAATAAAATTCAAATAGTAAGATCAGTTTGAAAATTACCAATTTGTTTAAAAAAAGAGATTCACAAGTTATGATGACGATCTTTAGTAGATTTTAACGAGATTTGAAGATGGTCCTTATACAATTTTCGGGGATTTCTAATTTAAACTATTTTCAAAACATCAAACTTCAAAATTTTTTATATTTATACGAGATGAATGATTTTATTTAGGATTATTTATTTTTGAAGTCAAATAAATTCACATATTGTTAAAATTGAAATTAATTTATTTTAAAATAGTTCAGTTCAAGCTTTTTCATTCTGCATTAGAATTACTCTTAATTTCTTTTATAAGAATAACATAGTATTGTTTTAATTCATCAATAATATTTTATAAAATAAGAATTTTAATTTATTAAATCATTTAATAATATATATTTAGTAGTTGATTTTCTAATTATTATAACAATTTCCTATAAAAAATGGGATTTTGTAGGACTTTTCAAAAGTCAATAGAATTTTCAATGTGTAAAAGAAATACGGTAAGTTTTATCAAAAAAAGGTAAAACCAGATTTCTGGGAATTTCTAAAAGGTACAAAATTCTTTTGAAATTTGTTGGTATCTTTCGTAATATTTCTGAGAATTTTAATTTTCGACTTATGAATAGCATTTTCGATGTTTGAAAGAAGAACGGTAAGTCCTAAGTAAAAAATATTTAAAAGCGACTTTATAGATCTTTTTGAAGTACTAATTCCTTTTGTAGACTTTTATTTTATATCTCACGTTGTTCGGCTAAAAATTTTAATTTTCGATTTTTTAATAGTAATTTCGCTGTTTAAAAGAAAAAACGTCAGTTCATCAGAAATAGGTTAAACGGGGTCCATATCATCTCACATGCGGCAAGTCTCTCTGCGGCAAGTCACACCTGCGGCATGTCACACCTGCGGCATGTCTCATCTGCGGCATGTCACATCTGCGGCATGTCACATCTGCGGCATGTCACATCTGCGGCATGTCACAACTGCGGCTTATCTGATCTGCGGCATGTCACAACTGTGGCATCTCTACCCAGCGGCTTCTCTCCCGCGCGGCATTTCTCACAGTGAAATTGACATTTTTGCGGCATCTCTCGCCAGTGGCAAGCCTCCCTGTGGCATTTCTCCCCTCAACAAATTTTTTTAAGTCCAAATGAAAATGGCAAAACTGCGGCAAGTCTCCCAGGACTTATTGTCTCCCCGGCGGCATCTCTCATCCAGAAAATATTTTCAAGTCCATATAAAATGGCAAAACTGCAGCAAGCCTCACAGAACTAATTGTCACATCTGCGGCATCTCTCATCCGGGAAAAATGTTCAAGTCCACATCAAAGTGGCAAAACTGCGGCAAGTCTCACAGGACTAATTGTCACATCTGCGGCAAGTGTCCCAGGATGGATTGTCACATCTGCGGCATCTCTCACCAGCGGCATCTCTCCCCCAAGAAAATTTTCTAAGACGTTCTAAAGATGGCAAAAATGCGGCAAGTCTCCCCAGCGGCATCTCTCACGCAAGAAAATTTTCTAAGTCGTTCTAAAGATGGCAAAAATGCGGCAAGTCTCCCCAGCGGCATCTCTTCCCCAAGATAATTTTCTAAGTCGTTCGAAAGATGGCAAAAGTGCGGCAAGTCTATCCAGGGGCATCTCTCGCCTAAGAACATTCTTTAAGTAGTTCTAGAGATGGCCAAATTGCGGCAAGTCTTCCCAGAGGCATCTCTCCCCCAAGAACATTTCATA
>CAKNYM010052635.1:417844-437388 GCA_932195095.1 Andricus curvator | reverse complement strand
TTTGCCGCGGGTGAGAGATGCCGCAGATGTGAAAATTAGTCCTGTGAAGCTTGCTGAAGTTTTGCCATTTTACATGGACTTGAAAATTTTTTCCGGATCAGAGATGCCGCCGGGGAGACAATAAGTTCTGGGAGACTTGCCGCAGTTTTGCCATTTTCATTTGGACTTAAACAATTTTTTTGGGGGGAGAGATGCCACAGGGAGGCTTGCCACTGGCGAGAGATGCCGCAAAAATGTCAATTTCACTGTGAGAAATGCCGCGCGGGAGAGAAGCCGCTGGGTAGAGATGCCGCAGTTGTGACATGCCGCAGATGAGACAAGCCGCAGTTGTGACATGCTGCAGATGTGACATACCGCAGATGTGACATGCCGCAGATGTGACTTGCCGCAGGTGTGACATGCCGCAGGTGTGACTTGCCGCAGGTGTGACATGCCGCAGGTGTGACTTGCCGCAGGTGTGACTTGCCGCAGAGAGACTTGCCGCAGAGAGACTTGCCGCAGAGAGACTTGCCGCATGTGAGATGATATGGACCCGGTTAAACGCGATTCTTTTGAAATGTAACACATATTTTCGCCGGAAAATCGTCTTACCAAAAAATGGTTTCCAGTACCTTTGTAGAACTTTTTGGGATGAACAATTTTCTTTCTAAACATTTTTTTCTTATCTCGTTTAATTTAAATGAAAATGGAATTTTAGATTTTTCAAAAATCATTTTGGATGGATAAAGCCAGAAGTGTTGGTCAAAACGGATGGTTAACGAACTTGTCCTTTGTTTTTAGGCCTCAAAAAAACGTGTCAAAGGTCAATACAATCTGATATGTATTTCGAAAGTTATCGTACCTACAGACTTCTGAATGCTGATAAAGTTAAAAAAAAATCGTGAAAAAATAAGAAACTTCGAAGTATTTTTTATTGTAGCATTGTGATTTTTTACACTCATAAAGTGAACAATCTATGGTCGAAAAGGAGTATTTTTCTACTTTGAAACGAAAAAAAAACTTGAAAATTGAATAATAAATGGCGGAGCTATGATATATACACATATACATGCACCTACCAAGGGTTTATGACAGTCAAATCAAAATTTGCTGGTGTATGAGAAATTCCGCATACCTATATAAGAAATAGTTTTTAACCAAAAATGTTAATTTTTAACTAAAGAGATAAATTTTTAATCAAAATGATAAATCTTCGAACAAACAAATTATTTTTAAACCGAAAAGGATGAATTTTTTACCAAGAATATTAATTTTTGACGATAGTTGAATTTTAAACTAACAAAGATCAATATTCAACCAAACATGAAATAGTCTAATTTACGATTGAAAAAAATAATTTTTTACTAAAAAAACGAATTTTGAACAAAGTAGTTCAATTTTCAACCAAAGAGATAAATCTTCAACAAACAAAATTAATTGCTAGAAAGAGTTGAATTTTCAAATAAGAACGATTTTTGAGTGAAGAAAGAACTGAAATTCAACTAGATTGATGAATTTGCAAGTCAAAAAGATATATTTTCTGCAAAACCGTTAAAGTTTCAACCCGAAAATATGGATGAATTTTTCACAGTTTGTAATTCGAACCAAAAAAACAACTAATTTTCCACGAAAGAGATGAATTTTCAAATAAAATGATAAATCTTCAACCAAAAAATTGAATTTCGACCAAGCAGATTAATTTTCAACCAAAAAGGACTAGTTTTTAATAAAATAATTCAATTTTCAACCAAAGAGACGATCTTGAACCAAAAGAATTGTTATCAAAAGAGTCGAATTTTCAAACAAGAAAGATTGTTAAGTCAAGGAAGAAAAAAAATCAACCAAGTTGATAAATTTGAAGTCAAAAAGACGAATTTTCTACAAAACAGTTGAAGTTTCAACTCGAAAATATGAATTTAAAAAAAAGTTCATTTTCAAACATATAGCTGAAGCTTTTAATGAAATAGTTGCATTTCCAACCCACAAGGACGAATTTTCTACAAAACATTTCAATTTTAAACCCGAAAATATTAATTTTGAACCGAAATATGAATTTTTAACACCAAAACGACGAATTTTTTACGAAGCAGTTGAATTTCTAGCCTGAACACATTAATTGAAAGGTGTGACAGCAGATTTTTCTCCAGAAGTATTAACTTTGTCTAAATTTCTTTTATACATCTATAGAGCTCTATAAAATCTCGAATTTACTTTCTTATTATATACCATTAAACCATTTCCCTTTCAGGGTAGGCGTGACACTACCCGATTCGGGTAGTGTTTCTAGGTTTTTCTTGTAGTTATAAATAACTACAAGTGTGGGCTCACCACACCCACGATTAAAAAAATAAAAAATAATTCGAATTTAAAGACCGTTTTTGTGCTCTGCTAAATTTTTTTTCTTAGCACTTACATTGTTCTGACCTGACACCCTTCAACTATTTGCTTGGAAATTCTTTTTTTTACTGAAAATTTGACTATTCCATTTTTGGCGGAAAATTCATTTTTTTTCTTTAAAAATTCAACTATTTGTTTGAGAATTCAACTGTTTGGTTAAAAATTCATCTATTTTGTTGAAAAGTAAATATTTTTACTTGAAATGTTTAAAATTTAAAACGTTTTAAATTAAATTCAATATAAGTCCCACATTTATTTTATTTAAGACAATTTACTCCATGCAGTCTATCCCCTTTAACAACTTTCTTAATTTTTTAGTTCGACTAGACACAGCGTTTTTAATTGAATTCTTATAAATTGGGAAAGCCCTTCCAATTTGAACAAAAAAAAAAGAAAACTTAAAAAGTAAATGCTTTCATTTAGCATTTTTTATTCCTAATTAAATAAAATTGCTGATTTTGAACGTCTCTCAATTTAAGATAATGCATTTTTAACGATATTCAATATAAAATGTAATGTGAAAATATCGTACAATCCAAGGTCTAAGATGGAAAATAATAAAGAATAGATGAATTCATAGTATTTTTAATTAATTTCTGTTTGTACATATAACGCGATTGTGTGACATTATCAGCTTCATTGAAATGATAAGAAGCAAATATTGTGAAAAAGACTTGTTATTGCTTAAATGTTGAAAAATAAGAATTATTTACTCACTTACAATCTCGTTTACCTTTCTTTACTCACGATAAAAGTAATCCCTTTGATGCGTGTGCACTCACTAACAGTTCTTTAAATAGGTCAAGTTTCCTCCACGAATTATATTTGAATTCGAACACTTTATGAATTTAGAAATAAGCTCAATTTTAATTTCCTAATACATATTTTGATTATATTTAAACTTTCATTCATTGAAATGATGTTTTTAAATTCAAAAATAGTATGTAGTTTCATTTTCTATCTACTAAAAAACTTTCTAGGAATTTGTGATTAAAATTCCTATTAATCAAGCCTAAATTTTGTTTAATAATAACTAGGATCAACAATCGCGCGCCACACCGGGTTGTAGCTTTTCTTTTTTAAGTTTCAACATAATCTTCCTAAAATTCTTGAGAAAGTTCAAAAATAATTTGGAAGATTTTATATATGTTCTAACAAATTTTCTAAAATATTTTTAATCTCTTCAAAACTTTTAACATTCCTAAATATCTTTTAACCTGACTCCAATTGTTCCTCAAACTTTAAAAAATCAGTCACAATTAAAGAAATTGTCTTAACATGTTCCACATTTTTTTTAACATTCTAAGAAATCTTTTGGAATTATTTTTAAAAGTTTTGCAAAACTTTTAACTATTTTTCAAAATTATTTAAATTTTTCCAAAAATGTTGAAACTTCTTTCAAAATTAAAAAAAGGCTTAAAAATCTTACACATTCTTTTTCAATAGTTTTATGAATGTTCTTAAATCTTTTTAAATTATTTCAAATATATACTCAGGCGTCCACCGTCAGTCCCAAAACCGGCTTCCAATACAGGTTAGACTGTAAATGACAATTTGGTTGAATAAATCAAATTTTGGTTGATTCAACAAAATATTTGATTGACCCAATAAGATGTATTTGTTGAATCAACCAAATATTCCATCTACCAAAATGTTTGGTGAAAACAACCAAAAAATGTATTTGGGTTGACCAAATATTTTTCGTCTATATAATAACCATATTCTATTGTTAAACCAACAAACATTTTGTTAATTCAACCAAACCGTTTCCTGTGTGTATGATGAAATTTTCTTTAAATATAAGTTTTGTTGCAAAACTCGGTTCTCGGATTTCTTTCACTTATTATTTGTCTTTGATCTCGGACAATAACAAAAAATGTTTAGTGACATTTATTGATTTAAAAAAATAATGAATAAGAATTTGACATCGAGTATGAATAATTAGTGAATGAAAATCCGAGAACCAACAGTTTAAATAAACATTAGAATTTTTTTGAAAATGTTCCTATAGCTTTCAGAGTGCGTGAGTGAACAAAACGCAGTTGTCCGATAAGGATATTGAGTTGAAACTTTTTCTGGTATTGTCCGAAATCAAGTACAAGTAATTAGTGAAAGAAAACTTGAGAACTGGACGTTTGGATAAAAATGATAATTTTTCAAAAATTTTCCTGTAGCTTTCAGAGTTCGTGGGTGGATGAAAGGCACTTGTCCGATAAGGACATTGAGTTGAAACTTTTTCTGGTATTGTCCGACATCGAGTACAAGTAATTAATGAAAGAAAATCCAAGAACCAAGCGTTTAGAAAATGGTTACCATTTTTTCCTTTTAACAAATATATTCAATTTCAGTAAAAGAGTAATTATGACATTGTAATAGAGTTAAAACCCTCTGAAGCCATGTATTTTATTATTTTCTCGTTAACCAAATAATAAAAAAATTGTATTTTTGTTGATAAACTTTGCAGACTTCAGTTACATTATTTGCAGAACGATATCATATCTAGCCTCTAAAGTCTGCATCGGACAGAAAGCTGAACGTAAAGGAGAGTTGCGATCTAGAACGTGTTATCGATGTTTAGCTCTACTGAACCAGGGTATCGGATCTGGCGACGATTGTGGACAATTTTATGTTAGACAGAATACGCCCAGAATTCAATTCGTTTTGCTGTAAATTTCAGCTGTTCTTAAATTCTCCTTGAGAGAAATTATTGACTTACAAAAATAATATAAAAACTATCTACCATTTTTATTACACGGAAATAGCAACAAGAACCATATTTCAGATCAGTAGAATCCACTAAGAAAATCTAAACATTTTTGGTTGAAAGTTCATCCTTTTCAGACGATGTTTTTAGATGTTGACCGGGTAATTGAATTATATAAGAAGCTGTTAAATTTTCTTGGTCTACTGGTCTAATTCATTCTTTTCTAGTTCATCCTTTTTGGTTGAAAAGTTCACTATTAAATTTTTGGTTGAGAATTAATATTTTTTTAGCTTAAAATTCAATCATTTTATTAAACAGTCATATTTCCTGATTGAAAATTCGATTTTTTTATTGAAAATTCATCTGTTTGTTTTGAAAATTCAACATTTTGATTCAAATTTTTTTTCTATTTTCACTAAAAAATGTTATGTTGTTGAAAATGAACAATTTTGTGGAACATTCATCTTTTGCTTTGAAAATTTATCTTTTTCTTTAGAAATTTCACCTTTTTCGTTAAAAATGTTACTGTCTGGTTAAGAATTCCTTACTTTCGGTTTAAAATTAACATTTCTGTTAAAAATTCGCCATTCTCGCTTGGCAATCCAACAATTTTGTAAAAAATTAAACTATTTGGTTGAAAATTTATGTTTCGTTAAAAATTCGTCTCTTAGGTAGAATATCAATTTTATTGGTTAAAAATGCAACTGTTTGGTTAAAAATTAATCTGTTTTAGATGAGGATTCAAGAATTTTTTTTTTTTTTTTTTTAAATAACGAATGTTAATTAATATAGGAACTTTTTTTATTTTTTCAATATCTGTATTCTTTCTGGTTTAGAATAAACAACGTAAAAGGAGAAATGATTCGAATAATATTTAAAGGTCGCTTATCGTCAGTTTGTCTGTTTTCACAGAAAAATAATTTTTTTTCTAAAACTGTTAAATTTATAATCTTCAAGACTGAACTATTCCAAAAGAAGCATTCAATACTAAATAAATTGTAATTCTATATCTTTGATATTCAACGTTTTTCAATTGTAACCCTTCAAAATTGAAGAACTTGAAATTATATATCTTTAACATTGAAGAACTTTTAATTTTTTCAAATTACAATTAAAAATTAGGCAAATATTAAGTTTTAGAATTAAAAAAGGTGTAATTCTGACGATTGACATTCAAAATTTCTTTAATTGGGAAGATTTAGAATTGTAGACTTGAATTTTGATTTCCTATATCATAAAAATCGTCCAAATTAAAGAATTTGTGTTAATACATCTTTAAAATTAAAGAGTTTTCGATTGTGAATTTTCGAAATTCATCAATTCCAGGAAAATGTTCCAAATTACATAGCACATTGAAATTGAAGAGATTTTAATTCTGAAAATTTGCAATTAAAAATTATGCAAGCTTTAAGTTGTACAATTAAAAGAGCTTTAGTTTTGATGACTTACATTCAAAATTTTTTCAATTTTGAATATTTAGAATTGTTAACTTAACTTTCAATTTTTAAAATCAACAAAATCATCAATATTTAATAATTCTCATTTATACATCTTTGAAACAAAAGAGTTTTCAATTTAAATCTTCAAAATTGAAGAATCGCAAATCGTTCAAATGGAAAAAGTTTCAATTATAGGTCTTTGAAATTAAACTATTAAAAAAAAGTTTTAAATATCTTTAAAAAATGAACCTTGAAAATTGAATTATTTGCAATTCAACAATATATTTTCAAAATTCAAGTATTTTCAATTTTGACGCTTCAAAGTTATGTTAGGTTTCACATTTAAAATAGATGCAATTTAGAAAATAATGAAATTTCTTTGAATTTGAAGGCTTAGAATCAACAACTTGACTTTTGATCTTTAAAATCATGCAACTTTGAGAATTTTTATTTATATATCATTGGAATTGAAGATTTTTCAATTGTAACTCTCCAAAATTGTAAAAGTCGTACAACTTTGAAATTAAAAGGATTTTTTGATTTTAACTAATCACAATTAAAAATTAGGCAAGTTTTAAGTTTTGCAATAAAACAGCTGTAATTTTGATGATTTGCATTTGAAATTTCTTTAATTTGGAAGATTTAGAATTTTAAAAATTACTCTTGGTCTTCAAAATCATGCAAATACAAAATAAAAATTATTTATACATTTTTTAAATTGAAGAATTTTCAATGGTGAATCTTCAAAATGGAAGGATCTTCAGTTGAAAATCTTCAAGATATGCGTATTTCAAAAAAATATTCGAAATTTTATAATTTTAAACGATAAACATTCAAAACTAAATAAGCTGGTGGATTTTCAATTGTAAACACCTTCAAAAAGTAATCACCTTGCCAACGGCGATACCACGCTGAAAACACCAGTTCTCGTAAGATCACTGAAGTTAAGCATTGTTGGGCGCGGTTAGTACTTGGATGGGTGACCGTTCAGGAAATACTGCGTGCTGTTGGCCCGTCGTGGATGTGGTGGGCCCACATTGGTAGTAAATATCCACCTAGAAATACTACCCGAATCGGGTAGTGAGGCAATGAACTTTCGAGTTCGCAATGCTAATCAATGTATGTATGTATGTAAACACCTTCAAAATGGATTTCACAATGTCTTTTAAGAACATCTTATTACGATATACAATTCCACATTACCTCATACTTAAACTTGGATTTACCACCGGTTTCAGGTACGGCTTCAGTGGCCTTTAGTGGTAAACCCAGACTATCCAAACGTAAATATTCAGTGGCGCGTGAACCATTTCCAATTGGAATATATAATAATACCGCGCACTGCGCCTTTGTCGCTACGCTGCTGGTGGTTCAACAACTCCCTCTCGACACCGAAGGGCTCCACTCTCAGCTCAAAACTGCCGAGGCAACAATTTTCGGAACGCTGTAAATCTGGACTCATTCAGTCCAAGTTCCAGTTTATTAATTTTTTTGTACGTCTAATTCCTGCTAGGATAAAACCCTATGTTTAAATAATAGTTAGAGATGACTAAAAGCTGAATAAAATTGAAATTAAATTAAAATTGTATGAAAGCCGATGTAGCTTTTTTATCATTTAGTTTAATTTATTATTGATAATTATATTTGAAAGGACTCTAAATTAAAGCATATATTTCAATTTCATAATCTGGCAATCAAAATAAGGAACGTGTAATAAACACGCGTAGTGCTCTATTTTTACTAGTAACAAAATAGTCTATGAATATTTTAATAAATAAATTGGACTATAAGTGAAGCAGCGTATAAATAAACGAAATCGAATCGGATAATAAAAAAGGGAATCAGCGTCGAATTTCGTTTGCCTGCTAATTCCATATGGAAAATAAATGGAGAAATGAAAAAAAAAAAAAACAGTTTTTGCAGTAACCCCACGGTTAAACGTAAAACACGAATCGCGTATATAGCGAGGTGGGTAAATTTGAATGTGTGTTCATGCAGCTATGTGACACCCTCTGCATACAGGTTCTTTATGATTAATGGGTGACTGGAAAACCCCACGAAACAAGAGTTTCGGGCTGTTTCGAACAAAAGGTTCAAGTCAAGAAACACTCGCAATTTCTCCATCGCACACTTTCTATTTTGTGACAACTACCAGGTATATTACTTTCTTCCACAATAGAAAAGAAAAAAATGACATTATGCTATAGTCAGAAATATTAAGAGAGACCATCTGTTTTTTATCACTTCTATTGTAACTTCTAAGTTTACGAAGACATAGGGTACAATTTTTCCTTACGCTCAAGTTTAAAGCATTACTTTAATCGTAAAAAAAATGTTTTTTGGGAGATCCCAGAATTTCAGTTTTAAAAATAGATAACATCTATTACAGGAATATACAATTTTCGATGTCCCTGCATTTATTTTACTCATTGTATGAAAAGCATTTTGGGATGGTAAATATTCTTTTGATTTAACGTCCGGGAAACAACAATAGTATTAAAAAAAGAAAAACCTTTTATTTCGATTTTTCCTTTTTCGATACTCATTGTACCATGTAACTAATTTTTGGTTTTCAAAATGCGGAAATAAAGGAAGAAAGCAATTTGAAAGAGTTAATGATCGACCAAAAAAGAATCGAATCTTGGACAACAGATGGGCAAACTTTTTACATATTAACGTTATAATTGTGTAATATAAATTAACCAATGGTTACATACTAATTTACTTTAGTTAGCATCTTTATTAATCATTTTTTACATTCTTAGGAACATTTGTATAACATCAGTTTTCGGTACTTTGAATAATGCTTTTTAAAATCCGGGTAATATTTTTGATATTTGCGCAACAATTGCGAAAGATGAATTGAAATTATGAACTCACGTTTTTTAAGAAGTTGTGGACAATCTGTGTAAGTGTACTTATTTGCAAAAATCAAAATTTCATTTTAAGGGTAACGCGATTTCATTACGGCACACAAACAATTTGACGTGAAATAATGATATAGAACCTAATTTTTCTCGAAATCATGTCGGTATAGATAAGCGCTTCGTAGAAAATATATTCTTACATTGGTTTTATTTCACAGAATTCACTTTAAATCGATTTATCATGTTTTAAAATATCTAACGATATCAATCTGAACATCTTAACTATAAAATAAATTTAGAGCAATTTTTATTTTATTAAAACAAGGACATATATATCTTAAGAAAAGTACATGCAAAATAAATCTAGTATAGACCATTTAAGAAAGAAACCCTAAAATAATACAGAAAAGTTGTTAAAAAAATCGGGAAACAAATTTTTTTTAAAGTACTATAAGATGGGGCTAAGCGGGACATGTCGAGTAAAGCGGGACACCCGCGTTAATTCAAAGAAATCAATAGCATTTTAATATTTTTTAAATTTTATTTTAATATTCAAAGATGTCGCGTGCCCCACTTTATCCTATAGGTTCTCTATTCATTTTTCAACCAGAAAATGCAATATAAGTCGCGAAATTCAAGATTTCGTGTGTCCCTCTTAGCCTCGTTTTATGGTAGATGTTCAACTTTTGGATTCAGGAATATAAAATTCTACACATACAAGACTCACAATTTTCGTGTAATAATTTTAATATAAAAATATTCATACAAGATTTTATAACCGCGTAACCAGAGTATAATTTGGAAGTTGACTGAAAATGGAGTAACCTACAACCTGCTTTAAAAAGATAAGTTTTTCTTCATTTTATACCAATTCATATTAATTTCTGCTGAAGTGAAATTTTTCTTCATGCAATGATAGAATTGTGGTTAGGGGGGGGGGGGGTAAATCGTTGAAGATATTTTGAGGTGTTGGAAAACTCGAAAATTAAACTGATGGCGTCTCCCTTCACGCCTTATTTTCAAAGATTCCTAAATGCGTTTTTAAACTCTCCCAATAAAAATTATAATATTGCAGTTCAATTAATATAACTATTTTAATATTTCAAGCAGGAGAAAATTTAATGTATGTCTATATATAACTATTTTTCAAACCTCAAGAGCCTATTTGAAGAAAATAATAACGCTTCAGGAAATTTCAAAGATTTTCAAATATTTTACGATTTTTTCCGCTCTCCATTAGTAGGAATTTTCAATTGATTTGTATGGCTTCGAAGGAATTTCAAAATTTTCAAGAAATCCTCACATGTTGAAGCTTTTCGCAAATTGCCAGGGATTAAAAATTATAATATTGCATTGACGCGTCGTTTTCGAAGACTCCTAAATGCATCTTAAATTCTCCCTAAAACTTATAATATTGCAGTTCAATTATTATAACTATTTTAATATTTCAACCAGGAGCGAATTTCATCTATATCTCTATATAACTCTTTTTCAAATTAAAAAAAAAAAAAAAAAAGAAAAAAAAAAGACTTATTGGCTCCTGTTTTAGAGGTAGGCCAGGATTCGGCTTTGGGCACATATTAACTCCTATCAAATACAACGCTGCTGAAGGCTGGTAACCTTCTCAGCATAAATCACCAACCAATTGAGACTCTCGGTTTCCTTTCTCTGTCCTCACATCCCCCCCCCCCCCCCCCCACCCAGTACCAGAAGTATGGGTGGGACTGACGTTACAGATAGACTATCCACCGTACGACGAATAATCACTTAACTTGGACATGATTTCGGCTCGCAAAACAAATTTCGCGCATAAAGGTGTTAGTTGGGTGTACAATCTAAACATGAATAATACAAACAATAAAGTAGCCTCGGAATGGACTGAAACTTGGATCGACAAAATGCATACACACGGTAAACGTAAAGGCCGAATTTCAGGCGATGAATGGAGACTGGGTGTCTGGAATGCTAGAGGAGTGAATGACCTTAAAATAAGAGAACTACGAGAAACTATGCATGCAAGGAAACTAGATATTTTATGTGTACCTGAGACGAAGAAAAAGGGTTGCGAAAGTAGAAACATAGAAAATGGGGTTTTGAAAGGCGGTTTTGAAATATGGTCAGGAGTAGGTAGTGAATCAAATCGTAGTCAAGGGATCGGTTTAATTATGAATAAAAAAGCAAGACAGCATCTCAAAGATCATGATTTTGTATCTCCCAGATTGTTGTGGGCTAGAATGAAGGTAGGAATCAGAAGGTTATTTATCATAGCGTGCTACGCCCCAGTTGACAGTGAGCCGCGAGAAGTCAAAGACGCTTTCTGGGACACTTTAAATGACACAATAAGTACTTGCGATCCAGGTGAAAGAATAATTCTGCTAGGAGATATGAACGGATGGGTCGGCGTTCAACGTCAGGATACAGATACAGAAAGGGTACTAGGTAAATTTGGGGATCCGAGAAAAAATTATAACGGGGAAAAATTAGTTAGCTTATGCCTAGAAAAGGGCCTATTTATTACCAATACTTGGTTTCGACATAAAATGATCCACACGTACACTTGGTGTAAAGGAAATAACCGCAGTGTAATTGACTTCGTTATTGCGGATGAAAGACTAAGAGAACTAGTCAAAGATACAAGAGTCATGAGGGGTTCCGAATGCAATACTGATCATTATCTTTTAATCTCTAAAATAAACTTAGGCCGGGGATGGAAAAGAAAGAGAACAGAAAAAACGAAACAAACTCGAATAAAGATTGAAAATTTACAGAAACCGGAAGTGCGAATAGAGTTTCAAAATAAGTTAAGCGAACGCATAGATAGGGCAACTTGGGAAGCGCTTACGAGCAATAACGATATAGAGGGCGCGTGGGCTTTATTACGGGATATCATTGTTAAAACTGCAATTGAAGTGTGTGGTACGGCAGTGGTAGGAAGAAAGTCTGGTGATGCATGGTGGAATGATGAAATTCAAGCAGCCCAGCGAGAAAAGAAAAAAGCACACAAGAGAACATTAAACATGACAGGTCTTAGCGATGAGGAGAGAAATAGACTCAAAAATGATTACAAAGACAAAAAGAGGAAAATGAAACGACTAGTCAAGGAGAGTAAAGAAAAAATCAGAACAGAAGAAGAGAACAAAATACAAAACGGCTTTGGAGGAATAATGAAACTACTATATAAACAGTTGAAGGAAAGTAAAAGTACAGAGTTTACTAGCATGAGAAACAGCAAAGGTGAAATGCTATATGATATAGACGGGATAGTAGACGCTTTAAAAGACTCTTTTAAAGAACTATTAGGAGGTGAAGATATAGGACAACAAAACTGCGACATAGAACATAATGCATTAGAAAACCCAATTGAAAAAGTCTGTGTCACTGAGGTCCGAGACATAATTAAGAACTTGAAAAACGGTAAGGCTGCTGGCATAGACAGTATTAGTGCTGAAATGCTCAAATACGGTGACGAGTACATACCTCACAGGTTGTGCGAATTAATAAATTTATGTATCGAGACGGGGAAAGTCCCAGACGATTGGAAAAAAGCGATTATCGTACCAATATACAAAAGAAAGGGAGATAAAAACAACTGCAGTAATTACAGAGGTATCAGCCTACTAAGTACAGTAAGTAAAATATACTCAAAAATACTTATTCGTAGGGTAATGGAAATCACAGAAGAAAAAATATGGGAAGTCCAAAGTGGATTTATGCCAGGAAGATCATGTACAGATCAGATATTTAGCCTAAGACAGATCACAGAAAAAAGCTTGAGAGTAGGAAAGAAAGTTTTCTGTGCATTTATTGACCTAGAAAAAGCATTTGACACGGTAAATAGAAGTAAACTTTGGGAAGTTCTTAAAGAATACGGAGTAAATGGAGGGCTCCTGCAAGCAATAAAAACAATATATACAGGTAGTAAAGCGAGCGTAAGGGTAAACGGGAAACTGAGTGACTGGTTCGATATTACGCAAGGCGTGAAACAAGGATGCGTTATGTCCTCGTGGCTATTTATCATATTCATGGATAAGTGTCTAAGAACTGCACTCTTCGACGAAGAAGGTGTAGATCTCCAAACAGTTAAGGTACGTGGGTTAGCTTTCGCAGATGACAAGATTGTTATGGCAGAATCAGTCGAGGACTTGCAAAGAATGTTGAATAAACTTCATACAAGCATGAAGGACATGGGACTCAAAATTAACGTAAATAAAACAAAAATCATGGTGTTTGAGGGAAAGAGTGAGAAAACAATGTGCAACATTGTCCTAAATGATGAGAGATTAGAACAAGTTGACAAGTACGTATATCTAGGTAGTCTATTCACTAGCGACGGAAAAATAGATGGGGAGTTAGATAGGCGCATAAATAAGGGTAAACAGGTTATCGGTAGAGCAGGGTCCATCCTAACAAATAAAAACATATCAAAAAAAGCTAAAATGGCCATACACAATTCTATATTCGTACCGACTGTACTATACGGTAGCGAGACATGGACCTGTCAAGAAAAGGACAGGAGTAAAATTAACGCGATCGGCATGAAACCTCTGCGCATAATATGCGGGAAAACACTAATGGACAAAGTCCAAAACGAGACAATCCTCAAAGAATGTGGTGCAAAAGAGACAATAGTTGACACATGGGAAAGAAATCAGTTAAGATGGTTCGGACATCTTGAAAGAATGAAAGATGAACGACTGACCAAACAAGTGTATAAAGGTAAAGTAAATGGCAGAATGCCCAGAGGTAGACCGCCGAAAGAATGGTTAGAATCTGTAAATGAGACATTAATCCGTAGAGACATAAGAAGCCATAGGAACACAAGAGCTTGCATGAAAAAATGCATGGACGTGACGGAAGCTAGAGTAGTATGCCAGGACAGAAAAGTGTGGCGACAAATAGTTTGTAAACAGAGTGACAGTAGAATGAATGACGCCTGAAACAAAGATCTTGGATACTAATGGGCCCAAGTGGAGAACCATACATAACAATTTTGTGAGGCTCTTCACTTGGGGTGATCGCTAGAGAGATTGATCAGCAACCTGGGTCGGAGCAGTGTTGCGGAGTAAACGTGTCATTTAAATAAATAACACGAGAATTCCAGATCAATCTAAAATATATATACCTAACACTTATATACCTATCCACCTCATAACTATATTCCTACCTACCTTATACCTATATACCCATATGCACACTACTATTCTCCAACCGAGCAAGTCACGCCTACCCCGAAAGGGAAATGGCTTAATGGTATAATAATAATAATAACAGCCCGACGCTATATTACAGTTAATAGCAAACGGTCTGCAACTAGCGTTACTAAAATAAAAATAAAATATTTTAAAAACTCACAGATGAATATTTGGTTTCAGAGACTGCAGCTGGTCCGAATATTCGACTTTCGATTTTCGGTGATCTATCCCCCTCAATTTTTTGGTTATCTGGAAAAAGACATTCCATTTTTTTCGAACCGGTCAATATTAACCCTTCACCCTGTGATTTTGAATTTGACATGGGGTTTTAAGTGGAAAAAGCTGGAGTTTCGTAAAAATTGAAAAAGAACTTATTTTTAACTTTTTGTAAATTAAAGTTGAGGTACTTATTAAAAAATATTTAAAAAGGAATCTTTAACCAATCACTTATAAGTTTGACCCCCTTTACAACTTTCTTGTATTTTTCCCGGAAAATGCCCCAAAAAACAAGAATAGCATAGTTTTATGTAAAATTATTCTTAAAGACAGTACTGCTTTAAATTTTCCCAACATGAATTATTTGTATTCAATGAGTAACAAGTTTCTAAATATTGTTTAACTAATTTTCAATTGCTGAGACAATTATTATTTGTTTAAACAATTTCTATTCTTATAATTTTGTTCACCAAATCTTGAAAAGTTAGTATTTTCTAGAATTGATAACGCAGTTAATAAATTTTAAGAGTTATATTTTTTGTAAAAGACATTTGCATTCATTTAAAGAATTAATATCACTTGCTCCTTTTCATAAGAAGCATGGAGAAAATTCTAGTTTTATCGAATCTCTTACACTATGTCACTTATACACCAGTTCTGAGATAAGAAAATACTGAATGATAAGCGACATAGTGTAAGAGATTCGTAACAACTAGAATTTTCTTCACCTTTTTCATTAAAAGGCGCAAGTGAATGATTATTAATTGTTTAAATAATTGGAAACTTCTAAATATTCAAAGGGGGAAAATGGTTTAAACAAACGAAAAGTGTTTCAATAATCATCAAATATCGTTAAAAAAATACTATCAACATTTGTTAATTATTTTAATTATTTCAGAAAATAATTAATTTTTACGATTGACAAGAGTAAAAATTGTTTGAACAAATGAAAATTGCTTAAATAATTGCAAACTGTCTTTCATAATGAATATTACTCTTAACATTCATTAACTGCGTCATTAATTCCAGAAAATTGTAACTTTTACAGATTTGAAGGGGAAAAATGGTTTAAAGAAACGAAAATTGTTTAAATAATTATCAAATATCGCTAAAAAATATATTACTATCAACATTTGTTAATTATTTTAATTATTTCAGAAAATAATGAATTTTTACGATCACCAAGGGTAAAAATTGATTGATCAAATGTAAATTGCTTAAATAATTGCAAACTGTCTTTCATAACAAATATTACTTTTAGCATTCATTAACTGCGCTAATAATTCTATGAAGTATTTACAGAAAAAAATTGTCTAAAGAAATGAAAAATGATTATGTATTTGACAAATGTCCTCAAAAAATATATGACTATCAACATTCGTTAATTGTGTCATTTATTCCTAAAAATAATATATTTTCACGGTTTACAAGGGAAAAATAGCTTTCACAGATGAAAATTATTTAAATAATTACCAAATATCTTTAAAAAGAAATATTACTCTTGACATTCATCAACTGCATCATTTAATAAAAAATAAACTTTTAACGATTTACAAGGGGCAAAAAGTTGTTTAAACAATGGAAAATTAGTTCAAAAATACTTGAAAACTTGTCACCTATAGAATAAAAATAATTCATTTTGGAAAAAATTTCAAAAGATACTGTCTTTAGCATGAATTTGACATAAAACTGCTATTTTGCATTTTATGCTGTATTTTCCGGGCACAATATAAAGGGATTGGAGAGGAGGGGGGGGGGGGTAAACTTATAAGATAGTGTGTGGAAGTTTTTACTCGAAAATTCGTTAAGAGGTGACATAACAGAGTCTGTCGGATCTCGCGCTTCGCGCTCGATAAGGAGTGACCTCGCGCTTCGCTCTCGGATATTTATTCTTTGCACTTAGAATGCTTGAATGAAACTTTATCAAAAACATCTCATTTTGATCCCAGTATTTGTATGTATCTTCCTAATCTGAATTTTCTACGTAATTAAGTATACTTAAAGATTAAATTGCTCAAAGCTCTGCAGCCTTTGAGGTAAACATTCTCATCGTGACATTCGCACTACGCGCTCGATTTCTCATACTTTCTCAATCATAGATGATAAGAATGTAATAAATTATAACAAATTTGTATCTCTTTTTTGGGTGAACAACTTTTGTCTATCAATTTTTTTTCGTACTTTTTGTCTTTTTTCACAAATTTTTCATTTTCATTTTTACTGTTATTTTTTACGATTAAAACCAAAACTACACGTCCCATCAAAAAGAGATTTATTAAAAATTTGAGTTCACTCATTTTTTTCGTAGCTTGTGTCGTTTTTTCAAAAATTTAATTTTTTTTTCGTTGATATTTTTCACGATTAAAACAAAAACTATGCGCCCTATCAAACATTGATTATTAACAAATTTGTATTTTTTGTGTGTGAATAACTTTTCTCTATTTATTTTCTTCGTAGCTTGTGTCGTTCACCCAAAAATATAATTTTTAATTTTTAATATTTAATATTGTAGATCCTTTTTAGGAGCATAATTTTTGTCTATTCATCTTTATCCGCATCTTGCATAGTTTAACCACAAAATGAAATTTTTGATTTTTCATAACTTTTTGTGCGATCAAAATTTGAATTTTCGCTTTTTCAAGAAAATTCAAAAAGTTGTTATGATAATATTATAGGGCTTTCAGAAAGAAACGTTTCTCTCTTCTTGACTTTTTTCATATCGTGCGTTTTTTTGCTTAAACTTTCCATTTTCGATTGATTTTCTAAATTTCAAAAATGCTCTAACTTCCTGAATTTCTGTCCAAAATGGATGATTAACAAACTCGTCCTTTTTTTGGGGATCTCAAAGAAGTGTCCCAAAGCTCAATTCGATCCGTTCCTTTTTTCGAGTGTTATCATGTTTACGAAGGGATTGACGGCCGGACAGACAGACAGACGCCATCGCCAAAACTTGATTTTCGGTTTCAGGGGGTCTCAAAACGTGAAGATTCTTTGAAAAAATGTAATTTCAAATTTCAGACGATTCTAATACTGTCTCAATCATAAATGATGAGAATGTAAAAAGTTAATAAAATGTTCCTATTTTGTCTATTTTTTCAAAAATCAAGCTTTCCTATTTAAAACCACATGTTCATTTTAAGATCCAGGGCACACAGGTTTAAAATGAGCAATTTGAATAAAGGGAATTTTTTCGGAAATCGAAGAAATTGGGAGGGATCGATCACCAAAAATCGATAATCTATTTTTTACTATTCCAATTTTGTTCAATTTTGAATATTTATAAAATTATTTTTAAAAAATTATTTTGCACGAATATATGTTAATATTTTATTATAAGTTATTATATTATTATATTATTATTATATTATTATCGTATATTCAATCGTGAATAGCATACATGTAATGTTTTAGTGAGACAATTCTTCAGTTTAATTGTACAAAAATGTAATTGAAAGGTCTTTATCGTTCTTCCCTTCCTAGTAATTATACGGTTGTTAGCAGTTTACGGTACTCATTCTCTCTAGAAAATATTTAATTATCGTGGGATGTCATCCGAGAAGCTCCGGCTGAACAGAGAGGTTAAAAAGCTCCGTCAACTGCTTCGCGACTTAATCGGGTTCGAGTGTGCTTTTTTCATTTTATTCTCTAAAGCTTTGGAGCGAAAAACTTTTGCAGTTTCAGCGGGCTTCCCAGTAGGATTCTTTACCAACAGCGGTCATGTCTTTAAACATCACAAATGCGAACTTGCAAGTTATTTCTTTTTCTGGAGAAAGTCGAATCAAAAGAGCGATAATTCTCCTCGGAATAAGTAATGCTATTCAAAAAATCTATCATTTTAAAACGTGGTATAACCATGTATAAATTCTTTATTTCCAGGTGGGAGAAAAATTCAAATTTTCCTATACTGGGCTTTTCCTTTTTCAAAGTATTCCCTTAAATTTACATAGTCCCTAATCCTTATTCCAGAAGGTTTTCAACAAAATAGTGAAATTTTCAACCAGAGATGAATTTTCAACCAAAGTGATGAATTTTGAAGTAGAATACTTGAATCTTCAGTTGAAAAAATTAATTTTCACCAAAACAAAAACGAATTTTCAACGGCATGGTTAAATTTTCAAAGAAGGAGATAAACTTTCAACTAAAATGATGAATCATCAACAGAAAAAGACACTCTTAACAAAGGAGTTTAACTTTCAACCAAAAAGATGAATTTTCAACTAAGAAAATAATTTTTCAACCAAAAATGGAATAATTAAATTTCTAGTAGAAAAAATCAATTTCCAACCAAAAAAATCTACCCGCTTCGCGGGCATATTCTCATCGCGCGCTTCGCGCGCGGCTCGCTTCGCTCGCAAGTTTGAGCGCGCCTAGGGCGCTGCGACTGTTGGATCTCGCGCTTCGCGCTCGATTATGTATTCACCTCGCGCTTTACGCTCGGCTCCTCTAGATTTTTGAACTTCGTGTTCGACTTCGATGAAAAGAAAAAGTTTGTTTGCAAATATTATAAAATTATCAAAACCTCTACATATTAAGTGATTGTTAAATTTGTTTTTATTTTAGACTGAAAAGGAACTTTATTTACTCAAGGTTCTATCGACCTTAAGGAACACATTCTCATCCAGACACTCGCGCTTCGCGCTCGATATTTGATTTGAAAATCATTTGAACCGTATGATAGAAACAAAAAAGTTTGAGCGCACTTACGGCGTGCGATTTGGTAAATACACTGAGCGCGCACTTTGTGCTTCGT
>CAKNYM010052635.1:349618-412844 GCA_932195095.1 Andricus curvator | reverse complement strand
AAACGCATTTTTTTTTTGGTTGCAAAATGCCTAGTATGAAAAAAATTTGTTTAAACAATTGTTATTAACAATAGAAATTGTTGAATGTCATGTAAGCTACAAGAATATCTAGAAACTAGCTACTTACACTTTAATACGAAGAAAAAACCAAGTCTTTACCTATAAAAATAGCCTGACAGTGCATTTGTTAATTAACTTTGTTTAAACAATTATCAATTGCTATTGGATGACTAAATATGATCAGTAAGTGAAATTTTTGTATAATTTTTGGCAGATTTAGGAGAAAAAATTTGATTTATTTCATCATAAATACCTGCTGTGGATAATTGTTTATAAAATTTGTTTATAAAATAAAAAATTATTTATTGTTTTTAATAAAATTAATTAAAAAACGGTTTATTTCTCTAAATTGTTCAAAAATAGTGCGAATCAATTGACGAATCGCTGCCAATCCCCATGAATCCATTTTCACCCACCTATTTGTTTATAACAAATTCAATAAATTTTTTAACAATTGCTAAGTTATCAGACAACTTTTATGGATAGTTGCTTTATTGATTCTAGGTATTTCGAATTGAATCCAAGTATTTCCCGAAAACCCATACTTTTTTGAAAATTTTTTTTTTTTTTTTTCCATTTTTGTTATAAAATAAAAAAAAAAAAAAAAAACTGTTTCCAAAATTTGCCATGACAGATTTATGCAAAATTTTATTAGGTTTAATTTTAAAAAAAAACGTTTAAATCGGTTAAAAAGTGGCTTCTGAATATCAATTTGTCCACAGAAACTTTTTTGCCCCACTGTGCGGCGTGCGATTTGGTAAATACACTGAGCGCGCACTTTGTGCTTCGTGTTATATGTTCTTCATATACAAATTACTAAATTTGTATTTGATTTTAAATGGAAAGTAATGAATATAATTCCGGCGACAAATTTTATTAGTTAACATTTTATTTTAGCTTGTGCCGTTTATCAACAAATTTAATTTTTTCATTTTGAATATATTCTTACCACAAAAATTGATTACGGGTTTGTAAGTCTTTTTTGAATGCACAATTTTTGTTCATTTATATGTTTTCGTACCTTGCATTGTTTTTTCAAAAATTTGATTTTTTTTACTGTCAATGTTATTTTCACGAATAAAACAAAAACCACGCATCCTATCGAAACATGAGTCACAATAAATTTGTACCTCTTCCTTGGATGAACAAATTTTGTTTCAGTCATTTTTTCGTAGCTGGTAATATTCGTCGGAAAATTCGATTTTTCTATTTTCAATGCTGTTTTTTACGAATAAAACAAAAACTACGCGTCATATCAAAAAGTGAATGATAAGAAATTTGTAGATCTTTTTTAGGTGCACAATTTTGGTAAGATGATCTTTTCTGGTATCTTGCATAGTTTGACAGCAAAATGGCTTTTTTGATTTTTCATTAATTTTTTGTGCGATCAAAATTGGAATTTTTTATTTTTCAAAAAATTCAAAAAGTTGTTATGAAAATATTATAGGGTGTTCAGGAATCAACGTTTTTCTCCTCTTGACTTTTTTTCATATCGTGCGTTTTTCGGCTTAAAATGTTCATTTTCGTTTGTTTTTGGAATTTTGAAAATGCTATAACTCCAGTAATTTTTTTTCATCACGAAAAGTCATTAGAATATTTTGTTCGTCATTTTGCGTACTACTAATAACCGTACATAGAATTTTCAAATCTTCAAAAAAAGTGGTCTCAAAAATTTTCAAAATGTGCTCACTTTTTGGATTTTCATCCAAAATAGCTGGTTAACGAACTCGTTCTCTATTTTTCGGCCATAAAAAAGTGTGCCAAAGCTCAATCAAATCTGATCATTTTTTCGAAAGTTATCGTGTCTACAGACAGACAGACAGACTAAAGACAGACAGACACCTTGGTAAAAATCGTTTTTTCTAGCTCAGGGGGTCTCAAAACGTGGAGATTTGATGAAAACCGACTATGTCAAATTTTACATAAAACCAATACCTTCTCATTAGAATGAGAATGTAAAAAAAGGAATTTTTAACAAAATAGTACAATGTTCAAGCAGAGATGAATTTTCAACTAAAATTATGAATCAAAAAAATAAAAAATAATTATTATTGACAATGAAATTCAACTTTACACCAATTAGTTTAATTTTCAATAAAAAAAAATGAATTACTTTCAACCAAAACTAGTTGAATTTTTTACCAAAGAGATAAAATTTTTACCGAAAGAGACGGATCTTCAACTAATATAGACTTTCAACAAAATAGTTCAATTTTTGAAAAAAAAAATGAATTTTTAGCAAAAAGACGAATTTTTAACCAAAAGCCGAATTTTCAACCAAATAGTGGAATTTTCAACTTAAAAAAGTTGAATTTTGAATTATAAATGAAAAGCGAAGCCAGTTTGAAACGTCGGATTGTATTGACACTGTTATTCGCTTATAGAATAAAGGTTTTTCTTCCTCGCAACTTCCTCGGACCAACGAGGGCTATCCGGAAAATTTTAATTTTAGGAAGGGCGAAAAATTCCAATTTTCTTATATTGGACTGTAAAAATACTATGGCTCTGAACATTATTTTGTTTACCGTGAAAAAGTGTTTTTTTTTTAATTTACGTAGTTCAAGTATTCGTCGAGACTTAACGATTTTTCATTAAAAAAGAATGTAGGAAATTAATTCGAAAGTAAAATTTTGAAAATTTGAAATTTCAGTATGCATTTAGACGCCTAGGGCCTTTCAAACTTTTTTTAAAGTTTATATGCTCAAGGCTTTTATCCGTACTTGACCAAAAAAAAAAAACTATTCATGTCAAACATGAGCTCCTTCGGTGTATTTTCTCTGGTGGCACAAATGCATTTTGTTATTTTTTTACGAACGCGCATGACGCAACTGGCGTAATATTATACCACGGGCGTTCAAGATAACTAAATATTTGATGCTATAACTTACCATAAATTGTATAATTGAACGAACCTACCTGTAAGTGAAGTTTGATTATAATTGTATGAAAATTCTGTTCTTTTAGATGAAAGCCTAAAATAATTTAAATCAGGCTAAAATTATATTATCATTTACGTATTTAAGTTTCACGTGTTGACAATATATTTTCATTCAAGTACTAATATTAGTACTGAAAGTAATTACAATATACTATTTCGAAATATCAAGTTTTGAGGTTTCCAACTTGATATATCTGCGTCAGAATTATGTGAAAATAATGAAATTCAAGTTTTTATGAAATACATGTCTATAATATTAATAATTTTAATAAAAAGTTGAGAGTATGACATGTCTTTATATATACAATTGGCTAGTGCAAATGGGCTCTTTGGTTAAATCCTACTTTTTCTTATTCGAATATCTCCTGAGCTGTAGAATGAAAAAATTTAAAACTAATTTGAAAATCATGGACGATTACCCTTTTCTAGTCGACACAAAACAGAATAGCAATATGGATGAAGTCAGCTCTCCAAATTCTATTGCTTTACATTTCGAATTAAATAATTTGGTTTTATAGTAAAGTTTTTCAAAAATGAACTTTGAAATTATCTACACATAATAAATAATTTAATTCATAAAATTGTATTTATATCAAATGATAACTTTATGACCACATATTTTTTCATTTAATTTTGCGTTAAATTTATTGCACACAGAATTTATTTCTAATATGATATATCAAAATGAAAAACAGGTTAAATCTCGTATCAATAATAAAACTTTGAATATTTATAGTTATCAACAAGCTTGATCTTAGATACGCTGTCAATAAATATTAAGATGCCGTGTTCTGCTGGAAGTAAAATTCAAGAACAATCTAAATAATTAGGTGAAGTATTTAAAACCATGTTTGAATTCGCTGATTTTCAGCAAACAATAATACAGTTTACAACGTATGGTCGAGTCAAAAATGATCTTGATAGGGGAATGTAGTGAAGGTTGGAATGGTTTTTTTGGCCTATAACTTTTTTCCATGATAATATTTTTGAGCTTTCATTACATCATTTTGAAGGTGTATTAAATAGCTTACTGTTTGTGAACAAAACATATAATTACGATTCATCAAAAATTTTACAGCTGATTTTATGAATGTCTTCCAATTTGCCAACAAAATTTTGTAGTGTAGGTTGGGTAGGTTGGTGAGCTACTATTGATACTAATATGTGACAGTAATAACAGGTGGCACTAGTGCAAAAAAATGAAGAAGACGCACCCGCTAATTTTTAAAAGCATACCATTATTTAAAAATCATGTTAAATTCGACTCTATAAAAATCCAGGAACATTATATCTCAACATCAACTTTTTTTGATGATCCATTTTTGAGTAACCCATATAATTTTGATCCAATTTCGGGGTTAAATTAATCAACTGGCATTTACTGTGCTTAAATTGCCAGAGTTCAGATCCTAAACAATTATTTCGTTTGGTTGTTAACCTTGGAAAACTAGGTCATAAAGCTTTCAGTGATTATTGTCAGGCTGTGATAATAAAAGTCTAGGTTTACGGCGATATTGATTGAGGAGAAGAAAAAACGTTACGTTGGTCGCGCTGAGCTATAAAGCTGATTACACTTTTATTCGAAATAGGCACATTACTCTCGAAAGTAAAGCATAATATTGGCTTAAGGATTTACAATCACTCGTAAAAAGTTCACCCAACTTTTACACTATTGCGGCCAGAATGAGATTATATCTTAGCGTCGTAAAAGAAAATGTCAGGAACATAACAATGCGATTCCATTTTATTCTCGATTTTTCGATTGAGTAACGTCACGCTTGGGGACCCGCAAAAGATGAGGTCACTCGTTTCATCTCAACGAGTCAATGATGGCTTGCAGTAGTTGCTAATCGATCTTCTGAGAGTAAATCGCTGCTGAACGAAATATGCGAATTCAGCACATGCGGCGCTTCTGTTAAATTATTTACGGTGAATCTGAAAAGACCGGCGTCTACTACCTTCTCAGATAGCGAAAGAATAATTTCTTCTTTGGTAGCATCGCACATTTACAATATACCCTTGAAGTAAAGGAAAAGATTTATTTGGTTATTGAACAGTGAAGACAAATTTCAAATAGAGGAAAATTGGGTATGTTTCGTGAATTTGTTCACGAATAGTTGAAATTCTCCTTTGGTGACCAAAAATAGGCACTAATAATCATAACTATTAATGAAAAAACTAAAAATCATAAGTGCCTATTTTGGATTATTTAGTTAGTTTGTAATGTAGGCGGGGGAGCCTGTGAAATCCTCCCCTGGCGCTCAAGCTACAAAGCCTATTGTGCCACAGACGTGTTTATTCCCAAGGCATTACATTGTTACTGGCCACGTTCACCGAGTATTTAGATCTCGGTGCAATACGTTGTTTCCAACGTTCTGAAAGTATACCCCTCAGGTGCTAGGCATACCCCATAGCACAGTGAATGTCGCGAACCTCTTTGCACAGCAAAGTGAGCCTCACCCACTCTGCCATCCGGCAGCCTCCTTAGCCGGCCGTAGTGGGAATACGGCTAGGTTAGCGTGGATGGAGCACTCCCTCTGAGGTCATCTGCTAAAAGCACAGGTACAACGTACTGCTTTGTTGCGTCATTTAAGGGTATGTGTGTGTGTGTTCATTACTCGAAATCAAAGAGCGACTACTCAGCGCTAATCCCTTCGAAATAGAGCTCTGGCCCTAGTTCATATTAAAAAACTAAATATTAACTGAAATAGAGGCTATACAATTTTTCGAGAGAAATCCAAAAGCGTTTTCTGTTTTTGATCTGACCCTTTGTTTGTTCATCGTGCTTTGCAGAGCTTGAAATTATTAAAAAATGGTTTAATTTTTTTTAACGGTTCAAAACAAAAAAGGTGCACCTATACATATTTTGGAGGAGAATAGGAAGGTGTTTTCGGTTTTTCGATCGGGCGCTTAGTTTATAGTTTCTAATTAATTACAAAAGTTTAAAATCCATGGGTATAGTAAATTTAAGGGTCTTTAATAATTTGGATCAGATACCGGTGCAACGTTCATATGCTCATCTTGCTAAGCGCTTTACGCCTATTATATTCTACGGATTTTTGACATTAAAAATATGTATGAATTAAAAAGTTGCGCCCTTACTAGACGCAAATTAATGCCATAATTGAATGCCTATGTGACATAAAATTTCTTAAAATATTAACTTAAAATCGTATTTTTTTGCAAGTAGTGGAGGGGGAAAGGAAAATCAAGGAAGCAGTTTTTTGTCGAAAACGGTTTAACCGAGTTTAATAAAAAAAATATATTGTTTGTGAAAACTAGTGAGAAAATTGTTGAGAATAATTTCAAAAAAGTTCTGACCAAAAAAACGGGTCAAATTTTTTTCACTAAAACATAACCTCAACAACAAAATTTTATTCCAAAAATTTTATAATCGGTGTTTTTGGTCAATACTTTTTTTTTCATTAGTTTTATTGATCTTTACAACATATATGTATTTTGCCCATCAAAATCGGTTTATCCGTTTTCGAGTAAACGGATAAACAGCATGATTTTTTATTCACATAAATACCAATACAGGCTTTATATGTGCGGGGTACATTTTAACATGCTAGCTCCCCAACTTCAACCCCCCTGGGCCCTTTGGCTTTCAAGACAATAAGTAATAATGAATAAATAAAAGTTAATACACTGAAACTTGGAATTATGGCGTCCGAGTTTATGTCCTTCTTAGAACAAATTCTAAACAATATACTAAAACACGGAATTATTTGTAACATATTATCAAGTATAAATATTAGATTTACAAAAAGCTGACTTTTTCCCATGTTAAATCAATGGGAAACATCATGGTCTTTGCGCGACCCCAAATATTAACCGATTTTGCTCAAATTTGGAGGAGATTTTTTTTTGGGCATTCGAACAAAACTGGGGGGGGGGGGGGCAGAGCAGAGAAATCCGAGAAAAAATTCCACCAAGTATAAATAAGAACCACCCTAGTGTGGATGTCACACTTTTTTGTGAACACGATAACTAGAAAACGGTTGCAGATAAATTGATAAAATTTAAAGGGCTTATTTTCCTCAATAATATCTTAAAACTGACCGAAGGATTTCTAAAAATATTTATTGCATTTTTTTTAGCACTCAATAATATTTTAAAAATCGGTTTTTTATGGTAAACTTTTTTCATTAGAATAATAATTCAAAGTTGATGCAAGAATATAAAAGATTCCTTGGTTCGAGACGAATCAACTGATCTATAATATTAATACATTTTATTGAAGAGTAGGGAAGTTATGGTAATTTATATATTTCCAAAATCGGTTTTTTATAGTAGAACTTTTTTCATTAACATAATTCAATGTTGATGCAAGAACAGAAAAAATGTGTTGATTCGAGTCGAATTGATTAACCTATAATATTAATACATTTTATTGAAGATTAAGGAAGCTACGGTAATGCATAATATTTGAAAATACAGTTTTTTATAGTAAAACTTTTTTCTTCAACATAATTCAAAGTTGATGCAAGAATATAAAAGATTCCTTGGTTCGAGACGAATCAAGTGACCTACAATATTAATACATTTTATTGAAGAGTAGGGAAGTTATGTTAATGCATAATATTTGAAAATACGGTTTTTTATAGTAAAACTTTTTTCTGCAACATAATTCAAAGTTGATGCAAGAATATAACAGATTCCTTGGTTCGAGACGAATCAAGTGACCTACAATATTAATAAATTTTATTAAAGAGTAAGGAAGTTATGGTAATTTATATATTTTTAAAATCGATTTTCATACTAAAAATGTTCTAATTCTCATAATTTAAAGTTGACGCGAGAATAGAAAAGTTGTGTTGATTCAAGACGAATCGATTGACCCCTAGCATTTATACATTTTATTGAAGAGTAAGGAAGCTATGGTAATGCATAATATTTGAAAACGCGGTTTTTTATAGTAAGACTTTTTTCACTAACATAATTCAAAATTGATGCAAGAACGGAAAAGATTCCTTGATTTGAGACAAATCAATTGATCTACAATATTAATACACTTAATTGAAGATTAAGGAAGTTATGCTCATTTATAATATTTGAGTCATCTGTTTCAAATAGACAAACTTTTTTAATCGACATAATTCAAAGTTGACACATGAATAGAAAAGACTTTTTGATCACAAATTTTCAAATAGAGTAATTCTGACAATTTTGGGAAAGAAATCATAAAGCTGGGAAAGGGATAGGGTGCGACAGAACTTTTCCCTTCCCTTTTTCAGCTCAAAAAATTATCATTTCGAATACAAAATTTGATTTATCTGATTTGGCTTTGTGTTAAAATTTTTTTCTGTATTATTTTGTAGTTTTGCATTTTTTGTAAATTTCTATTTTTAAATTGATCAAAATGAAGGCTTTGCTTTGTCTATTATCCAAAAAAAATAACTAATGCTTCCTCTATGAGAAAGCAAATACATTTGCTAACGGGAAGAGAAGTGCTCGTCAAATGAGTACCATATAATTATAAATACAAACAAAGTGGAAACACTCGAGATCGAATTCACAGCTAGTTTTGATTTCATTGCACTGTGGCACCGTTTAGCTTTCCCCGCAAAACGCCAGCTTAAATCGACTTGCCTCCAATAAAAAATTGCTATCCAAATAACAGCAACAAGTATCATCCTTAATCTGCTTATAATTTTTCTATATCGAAGAGTAAGTTTGTCGTTATTCGACAATAGGTTTATGCCATGAAGTGACTCAACCTATCTAAAAGTCGCGTCGAGATTGCAAGCTTAAAATCAGGGTGAAGGACTCATGCTGAGGTTAAACGTGAGAACGTTGAAAGTAGCTTGTGTCGCGACTCAAGGCGAAGGATTCGACGAATTTACAAAACGGCAGACGTGACAAGAACGGCAGCTGGGCTCGTCTGTAGCCTTCTCCAGTATTCCATAAACTGCACTTCTCTCACCTTCTTCATTCTTCATTGTCTATGCAAATTTTATTCAGCAGCATGTTTTTACAATGGATGTGAATTTGCTTCATTTTACAAAATTGACATTCTTTTGGTTCCTTCAGAGAAAGTCTATAAAATAAATTGTTATCGAATTATTTGTGATATTTGTAAGTCTTGTACATGTCCTTGAAATTATTCTACTGAACTACGTTATATTTGTTTGTCTAATAACCTACGGCAGTAGCTGGTTGGTGATTCTCGACTCGTCGAGATCTCGAATGTAAAGCACGGATGGGCGGGCGTGGTTAGCACTCGGATGGGTGACTATTCGGGATTCTTGCTTGCCGTGGTTTCACTGCGTTTAACTATACTTTCACGCGGAAAGTTTGATGCCAAGTATGGATTCGAGCAGTCAGTGCTAATGAATGTTCCCATTCAGACGCATCTGTCGGTAACTGGCTGTGCTCAGGAGTTTTGGTTTCCTGCAGTTTTCCACTTCTCTGGCCAAATGTTCAGGCGAATGTTAGCGCTTCGAATGAAAATCCGGCTGGAGACGGTATGGGATTTAGGGTCTCCACAGGAGTCAGTACGTCAAACAATACCTGGAGGTTTATTGAGAGTTGGGGTATTTGGGGTACTTGGAGATAAGTTGAAGTTAGTGTGTCCCGACTTCCAGTGGAAGGGGGAATTTAGGTACACTCAGTAAGGTTGGATTCCCTCTATGCAAATGCCCAAAAAAATATATATACATGTGAGTAATACAATAAAATAATAAAAAAGTATTGATGACAATTATGATTTATGTTTCTTTGATATTTTAATGATTTTCTCGTAACTGCAGTTTGAAAATTACTTTAAAAAGTATGTATGCCACACTATTTTGAACACTTTCTCCAACCCTCCCTTTCTTCGTTAAAGATCATAGGGGAATAAAATATCGTTGAATAAAATTAATCTGTAGGTACCATATTGAATTAGATATCAACGTTTAAGATTTCAAGTCGAAATTTAAGCCCGAAAAGATGAATTTTCAACCAACAAAGATGACTTATAAACCACATAGTTGAATTGTCAACATACTAAAAATTTTGTTTCAGACCAAACTGTTAGATTCACACAACCAAGTTGTTGAACTTACGAGCAAAAGAGACGACTTTTCGAGCAAAATGTCGAATTTTCAAACAAGAAATATTAAATGGCAACCAAAGACTGTTGAATTTTCAAACAAGTATTCGAATCTTCACGCTTAAATGACAACCTTTTTAGAAGACAGTTGAATTTTCAATCAAGAATTTTCAACCAAGAACTTTTTTCCAAGTAAAGATGAATTTTTAATCCAAAAGCAAGAATTTTTAATTCAAACAGGCGAAATTTCAACAAATAAGATGAATTTTCGACGAAAAAGATGACTTCTTAACAAAATAGTTGAATTTTCAACAAAATAATTCAATTTTTAAAAAAATAATCGAATTTGTAACCATATAGCTGAATTTTGAACCTACAAAGATAAATTTTCTAACAAATATAAATGAACAATAAATAAATAAGTCAATTAAAAAATAATGTATTACTAATCAAACAGTTGCATTAACAACCAATATTGTTGAACTTTTTAACAAACGGGACGAATTTTCAACGAAATAGATGAATTCTTGACTAAATACTTAAATTTTCAACCTACAAAAATGAATTTTCAACTAAATTGTCGAATTTTGAAACAAAAAAGAATAAACTTCAACAACAAACAGTTGCATTTTCAAACAAATAGTTGAACTTTCGATCCAAAAGGATTAAAATGTATTTCAAGTAGGAAGTTTAACGTTGAATCAATTAATTAAATTTTTAATCACAAAAGATTCATTCTTAGCGAAAAATACAATATTTGAAATTTCTACCAACAACAATTTTAATTATAAATCAAATGCATATGAATTTAAGCAAGAAAAATGAATTTCTAACGAAAAATGTGAAAGTTGATATTTTAACTGAAAAATATTTTTATTTCAAACCATAAACAGTTCAATTCAACCAAAAAGATGAATTTGTAACAAATAAGTTGAATTCTCAACCAAAACAGATCATTTTCAACCAAACAGTTGCATCTTTAACCAAAAAAGACCAAACTACCAAAAGATCTGAATTTTGAACCAAAAGTTCGAATTTTTCACAAATGTATTAAATTGTCTCCCCCAAAAATATGAATTTTTAAAGCAATAAATTATTTTTCAACCCACTAGTTGAATTTTTAACTAAAAGCGATGAATTTTGAACAAATAATAGAATAGTCAAATTTTCAATTGAAAAATTAATTTTTAACAAACAAAAAACTAATTTTCAAACTTAAATTACAGAAATGTTTGTTGAAATTTTTTCAATGGATCATATTTTCAATAGCGCCCGAATAAGATTCACGAACATTCTAACATAAATGCAATATACATTTCCTCTTTAAGAATGATGTTTGAAAGAATTTTTTTATTTGTAGGAGAAAGCGACTTGTAGTATTTTATTTTGAACCAAACAAAAAATTGTTTCTCTTGATAATCATTTCGTCCAAGAGATCAAAATTACATTTCACTATATTCAAAAAGTAAAAAATATATCAAATTACAAGATGTACGTAAGGGTGGTTCTTATTTACACTTGGTGGATTTTTTTTCCTCAAATTTCTCTGCTTTCACCCCCCCCCAGTTTTGTTCGAATGCTTTTTAAAAGTTTTTAAAACTGAATAATCATTAATTGGTAATTTAAGAATGCCCAGTCATTTTTCAACCGATATTTAATTGTTTAAACAATTTTAATTTGTTTAAACATTTAAGAGTATTCTTAAAAAGCAAAGTAGTACATACAAATATTTCAATCTTCCGAAAAATAGCAAAAATAAAATATGTGAACAAAAAAATTGTTTAAACAATTCAAATTTGTTTAAGCATCTACGAGTATTCATAATAAACAAATTAGTACTTAAAAATATTAAAATTTGTCGAAAATTTAGTGAGATAAAATGTTTTTCCTGCTTTTTTTAGGTAAAATATATACTTGAACAAATACGTATTATTTAAATAATTGTATAATTATTCAAACAAATTATTTCATTATCATCATTGATTAAATAACTCATAAACTCTAGAAGAATATTGATTAACAAATTACTGGGTATTCTTAAATTACCGATTAATGATTATTTATTTTCAAAAAACTTTTAAAAAACGTCAATAAACCGCAATATTACGTGAAATTCAAATTTGTTTCTTATGGGGTTTTCTTTAGGGATCCATAAGAGTGGCTTAAAATTATTTAACCTCAAAATTTATGATTGATTCTTATTCTCTGATAAATTCTGAACAATATACTGAAAAGCGTAATTATTTGTAACATTATCGCGTTTAAATACTAGATTTACAAAAAGCTGACTTTTTCTCATGTTAAATCAATGGGAAACTTCATGGTCTTTGCGACACCCCTAAAAATCAACTGATTTTGCTCAAATATAGAGGAAATTCTTTTTTTGGGCTTTCGAACAAAACTGGGGGTGAGAGCAGTGAAATTCGAAAAGTGAAAAATAAGGGCCACATAAGGGCCACTTTTCAAAGGATTGTAAATAGTTATTTCTGAATTAAATATATGTTTGTGCTTCATAGCACAAAAGAGGGATACATAGAGAATACATATTTGGAGCATCAATGCCAAATTTCAATTCCTCCTTGAATTTTATTGTAAAAAAACCCAAGACAACGAGCCGCTTAACACCATTTTACGACACATTTCCCAAAAATGTTGCTGAAAGCCATTACATGTGACATAAATGTAGGAAAAAAATCTGGAATTGTGACATTTTCACATTTGGTAGTTAGCAAGTGTAAAGTGAAACAGATCCTGGTAATGTCACACATTGGTGAACCTGAGCGTGTTTAAGACTTCCCTTTGATGCCAGCAGATGGACCATGGAGCAGCGGACTACCAGCCGTGAGCAGCAGTTACGATTATAACAACTCGTGAGTGAACAAAGGCTTCGTATCTGTTCACGAAGTCTCATTGTGCTCGCGATTCGAATACCCAGTTACGAGCAAGCTAAAAGTCGTATTTACAAAACCCCACTCTTTGTCTCCTTCTTTTCCACTTTGCAGAACCTGTTGTACCCTGTGAATATCATCGTTTTCAAATATTAAATATGAATTAATATTTATGGTCAATGCCCATCATTATTGCCCCTAGAATCACAGCAAAATAAAAATACTAAAATATTTGACCTATGGAATATCTATGATCTTTGAAGTGTGACCTATGACCGCTGACCTAAGTTCTCTTAGCTTTTCCTAACCAGTTATTTTCAACCCTAACTTCTGAGCTCTGACCACTAACATGTTATCTATCACATTGACTTCCGAACTCTCACATTGACCTCTAACTTATGACCTTACATCTCACCTTAACCCTTTGACTAAAGTGTGTCTCTTAATATATATCCTCTCACCTTGACTTCTAAACTCTCAACTTTACTTTTAACCTATGACCTTCTACAATTGACCTTTTACATTTGACCTTTGCACCTTGACTTCTGAACTCTCACAAAAAGTTTATCAGAAATACAGTGAGGGTAGAGGGGGGAAGCATATTGGAAAGGGGATGGGACCGAAGAGTGAAGAGTTTTAGCGGAATGGAAAATAAAGAAGGAGCGAGAGAGGGTGTTTTATGTAGTATAAGAGAGAGAAAGAGAGTGAGAGGCGTGGTGAGGGGTAAGAAGGAGAACATCGGTCAGACAATGCTTTGGGTCAGATAGGGTGAAAGGGTGCAGGGGGAATTTCTATTAGAGACGGAAGGCTGGCGAAAGGATAAGTAGTTAAGAATAGTGGTAAATATAGTGGAAGAAAAATATAGTTTTTAGGTAAAAGGCCGTCCAAAAACTACGTCACACTGCCTTCTGCCCCTCCCCCAGAGGAGGGGTTAACGCAGATTGTGACATCACACATGGAAAATATAAACGTGAATAGCAATTTTTTGAAATGCATAAAAAAAATATCACGTCCGTCCTAAACTACGACTCAAGACAGATTTATATGTAAACATCTTTGGTAAACGTTAACTGAAATTGAAATCTTACATAAAGCAAATAATAACTCCCGTACATGTAGGAGTATAAAAATTTATTTTCTCTTATATGTAATGCCGTGCAAAAGTTTCCAGACATCTAGTTTCCAATAGATTGAACAAGTACACTAGTTTTAATAATGATAAACTGTAAATTTTCTTTCAATTATTGCATGAGAGGTGATAAAAGTACCCGTTTTGTGGTTATACATGAAAGGCAACATGTGTTAGTTTTATTAGAAGTTGTTTGAAAAAACATCAAATTTTTATGTGTTCGAAAAATATCAATAAGTTTTGAAATAACAATTTTTCATGGAGGAAGAGAGAGATAGAGTCTCTGACATACGACACAACGCAAAGCGTGTGTCAGAGGCTTGCATTACACTTTCGAGCCATGGTTTCACTCGACTCAGGCGCAACTCCCCATATCAAGGTCTAAGATGTTCACACATCAAAATGAAACTAGTAATTTTATTTGAGCAGTAAAGCATCTAAATATATAAATTATAATTCCCGATAGCGATTTTTTTTTATTCTCACATTTCTTCCTTTATGGCAGAATTTTACATTCTCATCAGAGAAGGTATTAGATTTGTATAAAATTGATATAAAATTTTGTTTTGAGACCTTCTGAACCCGAAAAACAAGTTTTCGCGTATGTGCCTGCCTGTCTGTATGTGTACTGTGTGTCTGTCTGTAGATTTTTAGTCTGTTAGCACGATAAGTTTCAAACGAATTGACCGATTGGATTAGCCTTTGGCATACTCTTTTAGTGTCCTAAACTGAAGGTCAAGTTCGTTAGCCAGTCATTTTGGATAAAAATGCTGAAAGTCAGAGCATTTTCAAAATTTTTGAGACCACATCTTTTGAAGATTTAACAATTTATCCTAATGAATTTTTTTTTTAAAGAAAAATTGCCAGAGTTGCAGCATTTACAATATTCAAAAAAACAAACGAAAATGAAAATTTTAAGTCAAGCAAAGCCCGACATGAAAAAAGTCAAGAAAAGAGTTTCTTCTAAACATCCTACAAGATTATCATAACAATTTTTCGATTTTTTTTTTTGGAAAGTCGAAAATTCAAGTTTTTTTGCACGAAAAATAATAAAAAATTCAATTTTGTGGTCAAATTATGCAAGATACGACAATAGATAGGGAAACAAAAATTGTGCACCCAAGAAAGATCTACAAATTTGGTATGAATCACTTTTTGATAGGATTTTGTTTCTTAACTTCAGCTCGTGTTGTGACTTCCTATACTTATGGAAAAAAACTGAAACTTACAGGACGTAATCTGTGAAATCTCATCTTCAATTTGAGCCAGTAGAACTTCAAAAAATTCACGGGTTTTCAAGATATGACATAAATGTTCAAGCATATCTGCTTCGCGTCTCAGTCGGTGATCACCGCAGATGGCCAGAGATCGACTTGCTGCTAATGCGACTGAAATTCTGCGCAAACACGCTTGGACATTTTTAGTCGTATCTCGAGAACCCGTGAAGATTTTTGAAGTTTTATTGGCTTGAATTGAAGATAAGAACTTAAACACTGTGTGGTAAGAATGTGAGATTTTTGCTACAACTTTCCTAGGTCATGCCACAAGTTGAAGTCAAGGTATAAAATTCGAGAAATTCTTTCATTTTCTTTAAACTTCTCACTTGGTACATTCTCTTCAAAATATCAAAAATATCTTTATTAGGGCTGATGCGCCGCGTTCTTTAATAAGCTTTTCAACGGGGTTTTGAACAATTTTCTGGCCATCTGCAGTTTTTTTTCGTAAGTATAGTTAGTCACAACACGAGTTAAGTTAAGAAATAAAGTCTTAGAAATTCTCGGCGATCACCGCTTTAGCGGTCGTTAGCAGTAATCGCTGACTGAAAATTGAAGTTTGAGACTTGTACATTTTGAGGCGCATCTCGGGAACCCGTGGAGATTTTTCAAGTTTTATTGGCTTGAATTAAAGAAAAGATCTTAAGACCTAGGTCGTGTCACAAGTTGAATTAGAGGTGAAAAATTCGAGAAATTCTTAAATTTTTTTTAAACTTCTCACGTTGTATATTGTCTTCAAAAGGTCAAAATATTTCTGTTTGGTCTTATTTGACGCGTAATTTTCTAAGCTTTTTAAAGATTTAAAAAAAGTTTGTCACTTTTTTTTTGAACGAATTATCACGTTTCCAAGCCAGCAGTGATTTTCAATAGTTTTTGCTGATCGTACCGACCATTTCCGACGGTACTGTACTTAGCTTATGGTCGATATTTGTCGAGAATCATCAGACCGGCAGAAATTTTGAGAAGTTTATTCACGAAAACGAAATGTGTAACTGTGATGAATGAGGATAATGACCAGGATTAAGTTTTCAATCAATATGCAACTGAATCATTTATAAAAATAAAACTTCCAACAAATTTTGAAAATGATAGTAACATCCAAGAGACGCGCGCCCTAGGCTCACTCAAACTTGCTTCTGCTTTTTTTTAGTACTTGGCGGTGATTCACTACCGCAAATCTTGATGAACAATAGCGATTTTTTTCGCATTTTGTTATTTACAATATTTTGTTACTTTTCTAAGTATTTGGTGCCGATTCGCTACCGCGATCTTGATTACGTTACAAATAATAACTCCCGATAGCGATTTTTCTCTTTTTCGTATTTCATCCTTCATGGCAGATCTTTTTTTTTTCTCGAATGGGTATTTAGAATCTTTTTTCACTTTTTTTTAGTACCTTGCGGTGATTCGCTACTTTGAATCTTGATAATAGTCAAAGTTGTAGTTTTTTGACATGGTTGATACTAGTATTTCTAAATTGATTAACGGAAACGACCAATGTGATTAATGATATTAGTTAGTAATTCTAAACAGATCCAACACATTATTCATTCACTTTGACACTTTAATCAAACTAGTCTTCAATCTCCCTTCATGATTCAGTGGCTTTCCTTGAACGCAGTTCTCCAGAAATTCATTAAGCTGAATAAAAATATTGCGCACAGTAAAAGCAGATGGATTGCTGTGAGAAATTTGTTAGCCACGGAAAGGAGAGGCACGAAACAGAGTCGGAAGTGCGGCATTTGCATCCTATGTGACGGTACCGCGTCTCGCAAACGGAATATTCTATTCATATGCATATCGCGCAAGCCACCTTATCGCGCTTTGCCAATTAACCCCCTTGCCTGCCTTTATCTAGTCGTGTAGTCACCACTTAAACCTTGTGTGATCAAATTAACGAACGAAACTAAGAAAAAAGAAGTACTTTTTCATTAATTTGGTCTCTTTTTGGTACAGAAATTAATTTTTAATGTTGCAACTCGAAAGACAAAGTGAGTCTGTTGTGTATTGTGTGCATTCTTTATTGGGATGCTCGCTCTTATAATTAATGAACTGCGATCTAAATGCTCATTCGCATAATATGGATAATTTCATTTAGCTGAAAAGAATTTGAAAATCATTTTTTGAAGCAGACGGCCAACGTACAAATATATTTTTTAATCCTTTCTTCCATGACTCTTTCTTACCCCCTCGACTTTCCTTATAATCCGATATAACTTTTCCCTCTATTATTTTTCTCTCCAGTGAATCTTAACTCTTGCATATACCTTCCGACCTCCTCTCTCTCTTCGTTAGGGGTCGTTCAAAAATTACATCCTGCTATCTTGCATACTTTTTCCACCCCACCCCTTCTTTGTTACAGATCATCATACAAAGCTCGACTCCCCCCCCCCCCAGAGTGACGTCGAAAATATGAAATTCCCACCCCCTTCTTTTAGGTGAAATTTGTTTCTTCGATTTTATTTAATAAACGGCTCAAATAAAACACAAAACATACAAACATAATATTTTAACAGGCTGCACAGCATAAAATACTGTCAGAACAATGGAAATAGGATGATTTTTCACGAAAACAGGAGAATAATGGGGAAATCCATTTTTTTTAAATAAAATAGTGTATAGGTACCATATTAAATTCAATATGTAGCTTAAGATTTCAAGTCGAAATATATTACTTACTTAACAAAATAGGTGAATTTTCAAACAAAAATGATTAATTTTTTACCAAAAATGATGAACTTTCAACGAAAGAGTAGAGTGAATTTTCAACAAAAAATGAAATAGTTAAATTTGCAGTTCAAAGAATTTATTTTGGACAAAACATTTAGATTTTCAACCAAAGAGATGGATCTTCAACTAATAAAATGAATTTTTAACGAATTAGTCCAACTTTGCACCAAGTAGTTGAAGCTTGAACGAAAAAAGATGAATTTTCAATAAAAAATTTATCAGTTGAATTTGCAAAACTAAATACGATAAATGTGCAGCCAAAAATGGATAAGTTAAATTTTCAGTTAAGAAAATTAATTTTCAACTAAAGAAAAAGCGAATTTCAAGAAAACAGTTAGATCTTTGACCAATTAGTAGAATTTTTAATCGAAATAAATAAATCCCGAACCAAAAATATAACACAGCTCTACAACGAAAATTTAGAAAATTACCACTGGAGTATGACTAAGTCTATCATATGTTTTTGGGGTTGCAGAATCCAAATTCGGGGTTCATTTAACCCTATCATGTCAGGATTTTCCATAACCTTAAAAATAGGCCCAAAAACTCAATAAATCCTCTATACATTGACCACACAATCCCAATAACCCCATAACCCGTTAAACCCTTAAACCCATAACCCCTTATCCCCATAACGTCAAAATCCGATAACCACAAAAACCCCCGAACCCGGTATAATAAAGCACCCCAAAGGGAACAGAAGCTCCAAGGCTTCAACGCGCATATGTCTATTTTTTACCGGGTTTGGGGTTTTGGGGTTATGCCATTATGAGGTTATGGGGTTAAGGTGTTATGGGTTCAAGGGGTTAAGGGGTTATGGACTTATTGGGATTGAGTGGTCAATGGATAGAGGATTTATTGGGTTTTTGGGTCTATTTTTTAAGGTTATGGAAAATCCTGACGTGATGGGGTTCAATGGACCCCGAATTTGGATTCAGCGACCCCGAAAATATATGATAGACATAGTCAGACTCCAGGGGTAATTTTCTCGATTTTTTGTGTGGAGCTGTGTTATCGGCAACATAAATGATTTTAAACACTAAAAGTGAAATGTCTCAGTCAATTAATCAGATATTTTTACAAAACGTGGTAAGTATGAAGAACTCACCAAAGTATAGAGATTATTTAAGTTTGAAAGATATTAATTGAAAATTGAAGAAATGCGATATAATTTTATTCCTATTATTATAAAACTTTCACAATCACATCTCGTTTCAGGATTTTACATAATAATTAGGACGAAATAAATTTGCAATTAGAGCCGTTGACAAAAGAAGATTTGAAAACGTGATTTTTGAAATGCAGACCTAGGTACAGCTTACACGCTTTTATCAAATTGACTCCAAATTTTCTTCGAGAAAGATGACATATTCTAAAAGAAGCTTTAACGAATTTGAAATGAATCAATTTATAATGTAAATTTTTCTAGTTTTAGTCATTTTTGAACTGTTATTTTACTGAATAAGGTCCTTCCTGAGTCATTGGAATTCGATTTTGTAAAAACCGACTTTCATTTGTTGATAAGTAGTCAAATTGTGTATTTGGTTATAAAATCTTTTATAAAATAAACAATTACTGTTCGTTCATGAAGTATCTCAAGGGGACGATTTTACTAAGTTAATAATAACATTAACAATTATTTTTAATTTTTTAGTAGTAACTAAGCATTGATTTCACGTATATCAGGAAAAAACTGATGGATAAAGTTCCTCAGTATTTTTAATTCTGAAGTAGCTCTTTCATTGACTAATTTGTTAATATAAAAAAAAAATTCTCTTGAATATTGTAACCTACTGGATATTATTTGTAAGAAGTGTCTTTACTGATTTGACGATTTTTTACATAAATATAAGCAGATGCAGAAAATGGGACCGTTTAGAAAAAATGTTTAATATTAACTTTGTTGTTAACATTAACACTCTCTCACACTAACTCTTAACGCTCCACTGCCTGTGCGGCGAGGACAGTAGTAAAAGTCAGTATGTAATCAGCCGTTAGGACAATAGTGAACAGTGGATAATTTCTGCAATCTCTGAATTCAATCTCACACGTGCATCAGAGCTATGACTAACAGTAGAGAATTTCTGCAATCTCTAAATTCGATTTTCTGAGATAGTAACTGCAAAGGTGGTAACTCAAGGCGTCAAGCATTCCCCAACAGCTCCAACACCTAAAGCTTTCAGACCGTTGCAACACGTTCTGGTTTCGTCAGTCCAATGTCTCGAGAAACTTTGCAGTCGTATAGTTAATGTTCAGGTTGTGCCACAGAACTTCCTATCAGCATGTCGCACATAACACGGACCACATCCGACTGCGCAACGACTGAAAATTAGCACCATGTATACCCCTCCTGTTGCGACAGCACCCGCAGCGCGTATAAGTAACTACAAATTATTCCGTTAATCTAGCTTGTGCTTACACCCCTAGTTAGATAAATTAGAGGAACGTGAAGAGCGTCTGCAGGCTAGAAGAAGAGGAACGCTTTCCTCCCCAAGACAAATTTTAACATTTGAATTCAACGCTAAAGTAGTTTGAATTTTGAATCAAAAAGACATCAGGAATAGCACTGCCGATTGTAACCACTTTTACCTGAACAAATCCCAAGTAATTCCACGCAAAACGTTCAAAAATTTTTTTATTTCGAATTAATCACACGAACCACCTTCAGAAAACCACAAGTTATATTTTCAATCTCATAATAATATTCAACAAACCCCGAAATCCACCCCAACCTCTTTTACTTGAACAAATCCCCAGTACCTTCACGCAAAATGCTCAAAAAATTTAAAAATCAAAATAATCACTCAAATTACCTTTAGAAAACCCAAAGTTAAATACCTAAACCCACAATAATATTCAACAACACTAGAATACCACTGCTACCACTTTTCACTGAACAAACACCGAGTGCGTTCATGCAACACATTCAACAAATTTCAGAAATTTTAATAATCACTCAATTCAACTTCAGAAAACCTCAATTTAAATTCCCAACCTTATAATAACATACAACAACCCGCGGAAACCATCCTACCATTTTTACCTGACCAGCTCCCCAGTGTCTCCAAGCAAAACACACAACAAATTTTAAAATTTTTAATAATCACTCAACCCCAAAATAATATTCAACAACCCCGGAACAAAATCTACATTATTTACAATTTCAAAACTCACAATTTACATGTACTAATCCCAAGTGCCTCTCGGCAAAACACTAAAAAAAAATAAAAATTTGAAATAATTACACAAAGAAGTCACCTTTAGAAAAACAGAAGTTATATTCTCAAACCGATAATAATAATTGTCAACGTCCGAAAACCAACCCTACCACATTTCCCTAAGGAAATCCCCTGTGCTACCGTGCAAAATGCTAAACTAATGTTCTAATTTTAAATAATCACTTAAATCACCTTCAGAAAACCCCAAGTTAAATTCCCAACCTTATAATAATATTCCACAACCCCAGAAATCCACTTCTACAACTTTTCCATGAACAAATACTGAGTGCCTTAACGGAAAACACTCGAAAATTGTAGAAACTTGAAGTAATGACACAAAGCACCTCCAATAAACCACAAGTTATATTTATAATCCCATAATAATATTCAAGGCTCCCAAAAACCATCCCTACCACTTTTATCTGAACAAATACCAACTACTTCCATGCAAAAAACTAAAACAAAATGTAATTTGAAAAAATCACACAAGTCACCTTCAAGTCAAGTATATAATATTTCCGGTCCAAAAATAATATTCAAAAACCCCCTAAGTCCACCCCTACCACTTTTACCTGAACAAATCCGAAGAGCCTCCACGTAAAACACTCAACAAATTGAACAATTTGAAATAATCTCACAAGTCACTTTCATAAAACCACAAGTTATATTTTCAATCCCATAACAATATTCAACAAATCCCGTAAACCACCCCTACCACTTTCATCTGAACAAATCCTAAGTACCTCACGGCAAAACACTCAAAGTATTAAAAGAATTTGAAATAATCACACCTCACCTTCGGAAAACCCCAAGTTATATTTGCAAGCCCATAATAATAATTAACAACGAAACTTGTAATAATAGCTGAGAAATAATAAACAATTTCCTAAACTAACTTAACAGTAGTGTGTTACATTCCCAGTAATGCATATTATTTTTCATAGCAACTCTATTGAAAATTTGAGTTTCGGTACCTGCAGAGCGGGTTGAAACACGGTGTTTGCATCCCTAGGGTTAACACATTTTGTTTCAGCCCTAGGGTTTCACAACTCCGTTCTCGAAGTTGCAAATAGGGGCGCGATGGAAATTTACTTTTGTTTCAAAAAGAATTCCTTTGCAGCAAACAAAATCTTGTTACAGAAAGTACAATCCTTTTGCGAAAAATTTCGTAATCTTGTAAAAAAAACTCTAGTCATGATGAACGGATATATAATAAGGCAAGGTATTGCTCGATCTTTCGAGAGTAAAAAAGACAAAAAAAATCTTTTTTTTTATCTATGCGACGTTTCGTCGGCTTGATTTGCCGACCTCATCAGACTATATTTAAATAGAAAAAAAGCTCATACACCGAATTAGATATTTTTACAGTCAAGACAGGATACTCATACGAAATTATTGTTTTTTTTTTTTTTTTTAAATTAGAAAATTATGGACATTTCAAAAATTCAGAAAGAAAGAAATTTACCTTAAAAACGTTGACAATTCATTATTTGCTAGTTAACTAACATTCTAGTTAACGCGTTGTATAATTTTGTGAAAATTTCTCATAACGACCTGATACGATCGATAATATTTAGTCAACTGAGTTTATAAGAAAACTTGCGAATGAAAATACGACAATAAGATTGACTTGTATCAGGAGTGTACATTCATATAAACTAAATTTTATTTTCAGGGACACATTACAAATTTAATTTCCTGATTAATGGAAAATATAAATTATTAAACGAATAAATATCTTCCTTTTTATTAATATTGTTACTATTGCATTTTATGTAAATCATTTCTGAGATCAACCTTTTGTTGTAATTTGATTCTTGATCAACAATAATTGTATCATCCCAATTAAATGTATGATTGCAGTTATTTTGATGCTCAACAATTACATTTTCACTATTTTTATTATTTCTGTGTTCAGATATACGTTTATTTAGCGCTCTTTTTGTTTCGCCTATATATGATGCCGGACAATCGTGACAGGAAAATTTATATACAACATTGGTTTTTTCCCACTTATTAGTATTGTCTTTACCTAATCTTATAATAGAGCTTAAACTTTTTTTAACTGAAGGAATCGCACTATATTATTTTGTTTTAAAATCGTAGATAAGTGATAAAATTTTTCGTTAAAAGGTAAACAAACTTTTGGACGGTGACTATATAAAATGTTGCGTGAATCGTTATTGTTTTTAATCGATCGATATCTAATTTTATTTAATCTAATCTCAAATTGTTGAAAATGAAATTAAGTGGATAATCATTGTTTAATAAAATTTTTTCAATTTTTTTCAAATTTTTGTTGTGAAATTTTGTATGGGATAATAAAATCGCTCGGTAAACTAAATTATAAACTATATTTTTCTTTTTCTGGATAGGATGATTCGAAAAGTAACTAATAAGTCTATTTGAAGAAGTCGGTTTTTGATACCAATTCGTAATGATGCGATTATCATTCCTAATTAGTGTCAAATCTAAAAAATTAATACGATTGTTGTCCTGTAATTCATAAGTGAATTTTCAATTTTTATCATGGGAATTAAAAATATTGATAATAGATTCAACATGTTCCCTATGTATACATAAAATGGTGTCATCTACGTACCGATAATAAAAAGTTGGAGTGTAATTGTGGATAGTTTTAAATTTTTGTAAACACGAACTTTCTAAATCATCCATCACAATATCCGCGAACAATGGTGAGATGGGTGAACCCATAGGTGTGCCGAATATTTGCAGATAGAAATCATTATCAAAACTGAAAAAGGTGTTTTCATACAAAAATTTGGTACAAAAAATGATATCTGTAAAAGGAATTTTATAATTTTGATTAATATCAACAAACCTTCTATCTAAACTATCGAGAACTAAATTGCAAGGAACGTTGGTAAATAACGAACTGACATCAAGTGAAAGAAAAAGATAGTCATCATCTAATGTAACGTTTTTTAGTTTTTTTTGGAGTTCGAAACTGTTATCAATGTGTGATTTAGGAGTCTTGATACCATGTTTTAAATCATCGTAAATTTTTTTTGCTAAAAAATGTGTAGGACTGTTAACTAAGGAAATGATCGGACGGAGTGGAACATCTTTTTTATGGATTTTCGGAAGTCCGTAAAATTTCGCTAAAACAGTGTCAGTCAAAGTAAGGTCATTTTTATGATAAATACGATACAGACATTTGATATCATTCAAATTTTTGAGAATTTTAGAAGTATTCTGTTGAAGTGATTTTAGTTGGTTGGTTTTTAATTTTTTGTAGGTAGAAGTGTCAGATAAAAGCCTATGCATCTTAGAATAGTAGTCAGATTTTTCAAGACACACCGTAAGATTGCCTTTATCAGCATTAGTAAAAAGAATTTCTGGATTATTTTTCACAAACATCCTGGTAGTTTTCATTTTTTTAGCAAAAATTCTGTCTTCTTTAGAAATGTGAACCTTATTTTCTTTCAAAGCATTACTAATATTGTGTGTCACTTTTTCCCTAATTTGATTTTTAATATCATTGTTATTTTCTCAAAATTGAAGAGTAGTTTCTAAATCTTTAATAGTGTCAATGACTTCTTGTTTTGAAATTTTAGACGGAACACTGTGTTTAGGACCTAAGGATACAATATCAACAACCTCATTCGGTATTTGAACCTCTGTTAAATTTAAAAACCAACCGTCTTTATTGTTATTGTCATGATTTTGTGTCTTCGGCGATAAAGATTCAAATTTTTTCTTGTGCAAATCAGTTTTTTTTAATAGTTTGGAATTTTTTTTCGGAAAGTCGAAAGAATTCCTGCGTAATGATGTCATTCAAGTTAGAATCTAGAATTAGTTTTTTATTGTAACTAATGACTTTTGTAAAAAATGTATATGAAAATTAATGTCACGAATAGACAGTTTTAAGAGTCTCCAAGCATAATGATTATTTAAATTGTTAAAAAATTTTTTGCAAGTTTTACTATAAAACGAAACACTTTTTCTTTGTCGGTCATTAAAATTAGAGAAATGATAAGGAACTCAATCGTTACTTCTGCATCTCAGTAGACATTTTTATTTTCATCATCGGACAAATGGAGAGACTGGGTTTTCCTCAACGAAATCACGTGCGAAAGACCTTTTTGAAATCAAATAATCTTTTGACCTTCCTCAAGCTCCGAGTAGCCAACGCAATAGGTTCTTCTCAATATCTTCAAAAACTATTGATTTTACCATATTTTACATATCTGTTTTATTTCAATTATTCTTTCATTGTCGAATTGTTCTTAGAGAATTTGTTCAAAAACGCTAGTATGAAATGTAAAATGTAGCTAGATAAAATAAAAAATTAAAATTTCGCAAATGAAACTTTGTCCTTATGATTAAATACCTCATCTTCAGAAAAAAATGACCAATCCATTAAAAATGTAACTTTATCGTAAATTAAAAACGAAATGTGTCAAGTTCAAGTTTACTTTATATTTAACTCAATTTATAACATTGATAAAAAAAGGCCCATTGATTACTGCAATAAATTTTAGAAGAGAAATCTAAGCGTAAATAATATAAAAATATTTAAAGTCATAATTTTTTATTTGAATGTAGTTATTTGCATATTTCTGTTTTTCCTCCGCTTTAGGCAAAAGTCGTATTTCTTATTCAATTTTAATTTCCAAAGCTGATTCTATTCCTTGAAAGATTCTTTTAGAATTATATTTTTCATCGTTTCATTAAGTATTATTTAGAGAAATTTTTAATTCGAAAAATGTCTAACCTCAAATAAATGTACGTATTACTTTTAAAACAAATAATTTTTATAAGAACGTGACGAATAGAATTGTGAAGAACCTTTCAAGGAATAAAATGAGCTTTAGCAAATTAAAAATAAACCAAAATTACGAATTCTTCTTAAGCGGAAGAAAACCCATAAATATGCAAATAGCTACAATAAAATAAACAATTACGACCTAAACATTTTTTTTATTATTTACGTTCTTATAAAATGTATTGCAATAATAAGTGGGCCTTTTTCAATATTATAAATCAAGTTAAATATTGAGTAACTTTGAAATTGATTGTACACCTAGAACATGTTTACACTCTAATATTTCTCATTTAATATTGTTTTCCTACATAAAAAATATACTCTTGTTAACATAATTCACCAAGTTTACGGATATTGAGCGAGATAAATTTGGTAAATCTAAATAGGATACCAAATAAGTTAATATTATACAAAATCTGAAGGTATCAATTTATTCTGCAACAAAATGGTCCAAGAATGTAACAGTCTTTTGTTTCTTCATAATATTCCAGATTACCGTATCAGTTAAGTAATATCGTATCAAAAAGGATACCTTCAGATTTAATGTGATTTTATGATTGTTTTAGAATGTCAAGATCTTTTAGATGGGATTAAAAATATTAAAGCACTGCAGTAGGGTCGAGTAAAAATGCAGAAATTAATCGAAATCTACAGAATGTAAAAAGTTATATATACCTACAAATGTGTTTACAAAAGTAGAAAATATAAACATACAAAAATTTTTATCCAAAATTCTAAAAATAATAAAAAAATATATAATAGAAAAAATGAACATAAAGAGCGAATAAGGAAATCATTTAACATTATTTTTAGAGTTTTTTTCTCCGTATAAGATGCTGAAACCAGTATAAGGAAAGAAGTCGGAGAAAGAACAATTTAGTTTCAAGTTTCTAAAAGACTAGGCGAATTGAAATTTTAAACCAAGGCTACAAAATCTGCAGCGGCAAATAATGAAAAATGTATTATTAATATAAATTTCTTATATTATGATATCGAAGATCAAAATTGAAATTTCTGGCTGGATGAAACATTTATCAGATGAAAATATGTTTGAGATAAAGAAGTCAAATTTCTAAATTTTGTATAGTGACCTGTATGTAATGGACTGGATGGTATAAAAACGATTACTATGACTACTACTAGTGGAATAATATTTTTGAAAAATATCTTCTGATTTTCAAAGAATAAGGTGTTTTCGGTTGTTTTTTCCGGTCGAAATCATTTTAGATACTCGTTTTTAGACCATCCGCTCTATTGCATACAGGTCACTATACAAAATTTAGAAATTTGACTCATTTATCTCAAACATATTTTGATCTGATAAATGTTTGATCCAGCCAGAAACTTGAATTTTTATATTCGATATTTTAATTTGAAAAATTTATATTAATAATACATTTTTCTTTTTTTGCCACTGCAGGTTTTGTAGCTTCGGTTTGAAATTTGTGTAACTTTTTTCATATGAATTATAGAATTTTCCGTAAGACTAACCTAACCGGTCATATATAGAGCTAGGGCTAATGTTACGGAGTTCGCTGTAATTTTAGAGTACCGATACCAAATATCCTCGTCAAGTATTCTGCGTATTACAACATTCTGGCTAATAATTTTGATCCACAAATAACAAAAAAAAATTTCAAGGACGCAATTATCAACCAATCTAAAAAGACTTACAATAAGGTCGCAAACTTCCTGGGAAATTATGCGGTTCGAAAATTTTAATTACCCCTCGCTCTAAAAAGAAAGCGTAAAAATAGAACGGAGGATAGTATTAAATAGTAGAGCCTCAGCAACTTCAGCTATTCTTTCCACTCCAACTCACTCCAAACTCTCCCCCAAAACCATAAAACGCAGACAAGATTACACGCGGAAAAGAAGGAAATCGGTTGGTAATGCAGTATTATCCATTAGCTGCCTTTGGTCCATTGGTTCCACCAAATGGCCCCCGTATAAAAGCAAAGGCTTGCCATTCCGTTCGAGTGTATATTCTCCTTTACGTGCAGGCAATTGTGCCATCGACGAACCAATTTATTGCTCAAATAACTGACAATTACTAGCTTCATTCAATCGTTTCAAAAAAAAAGAAAAAATATTCTTAATTAATAGATATCCCACCCTGACCATTTTACATTTTGATTGCCATTATAAACCTGACCAAGGTATCATCATTTAAAGCAGGGTGTCTACCTCTCCGGGAAATCAGGAAAACCGAGAAATGACCGGGAATGTTATTCAGTGACCAAGATTTTGATCTCAAATATACTAATATGCAAATTAAAAGTGGTTTCATATATTTTAATCATCTAATTCTGAGTAGGAATGGGGAATTTGTGGAAAAGTCATAGTGCTCACTGGGAATAAGATATTTTAGTAAAGAATTAGAATTTTCAGTTTGGAATGGGAAATTTCAGTGGAGAAATATAATTTTGAGTATTTATAATTTCGCGTAGATTTATACTTTTTATTTTGGGAAGGCAATCTCCGCGAAAAAATTAATTTTTTTATTTCAGGTTTACTTTGGCATAGATAATTTTCCTAAAGAATTATAATTTATACTTTAGAGAATTTTTGACATCAGAATGAAATTTCGGAAAATAATTATAATTTAAAAGAAGGGAATTAGGAAAAAAATCCCTGTTCCAAGTCAGAAATCATCAGATTTTGAGAATTTCTTCTTTCGAATCAGAATTTGTTTGAGCTCAAACATAATTTTTTCAGATAAAAATTTACCAGAATTCGTTGTAGTGATGGGATATCGATATCGAAATATCGAAAATATCGATATTCAGAGTCCGATATATCGATATTTCATATCGATATTTAGAAACCGATATATCAAAGTCAATATCGATATTTTGTCATAATTTCGATATCGATATCCCATCACTATTATGTTACTTGACAGAATGTGCTTTTTAGTTGAAAAGTGAGTGAAAACCCAAACAAAAACTAAATACAAGAAATCGTAAGTAGACATATTTTTCATTCATTAATTACCTTTGTATACTTTCTAATCTGTATAATGCGAATATTTCTAAATAACAGAAGTCTCATGACAGAGTTAAAAAATCATCTTTTGGGTTGAAATATTTTGCTGAAAATTCATTTTTCTAAAGATTCATCATTTTAGTTGAAAATTCATCTCTTTACTTGAAACTGTAACTATTTTGTTGAGAATTCTTTTTTTTTGTCAAAAAAGAATTTTTTTTATCTAATATTGCAACTATTCCATGTTTGGTTAATAATTTATATTTTTTATTAACAATTGACCTTTTCTGGCTGAAAATTCATGTATTTTGTTAAAAATTCGCATTTTTTTGGTTGAGAATTAATTTTTTTAACTAACAATGTAAATATTCCATTTTTGGTTGAAAATTGATCTTTTTGGTTGAAAATGCATGTATTTTGATAAAAATTCGTCTTTTTTGGTCGAAAATTAATCTTCTTGGTTGAAGATTCATCCTTTCAGATTAAAAAAGCATCTATTTGGTTCTAAATTAATCTGGTTCTGTTGAAAATTAACTGTTTTTTTTAAATTCATATTTTTTATTTAAATTTAACTATTTGGTTAAAAATTAAACTATTTTCATGAGAATTTGATTTTTTGGTGGAAAATGAACTTTTTTGTTAAAAAATCATATTTTCGGGATGAAATATCAACTTTTTTGTAGGTAATTCTTTCTTTTGGTTTTAAAATTCAACAATTTTGCTGAAGTTTGATGTACTTTGTTGAAAATATGTGTTTTTTTGCTAAAACATTGATCTTTTTGCTAGAAAATTCATCTCTTTGATTGAAAATTTAACTTTTTTGTTAAAAATTTGTTTTTGTGTTGTTAAACATGTATTTTTTATCTGAAAATTTCACTATTCTAGTTTTGGTTAAAAATTCATGTATTTTGTTGAAAATGAAATATACATTTCGACTTAAAATCTTACGAATTTAAAGTGTTTCATATTGCATTCAATATCGTATTTACGTTAATTTTATTTGAAAGAATTTTGTCCTGCATTATTACCCTATTTTCGTGAAAAATCACTTTTTGTCCTATGTTTTTATACAGTTCTTGGGCTACATTACTTTTCGGGGAGGGGGGGGGGGTTGTCTAAAATTGATAACGTAGTTTATGGACAGCCCCTTATATACAATACCCTTTTTTCATAAGAAAACAGTCATTACATTCCAATGGAATTACTTCCACGCAGTTACTGCAGCCTAACGCAGGAGACTTATTTAAAATATGTTTTAAAAAACAAGGGTACAATTGCTTTCGATTGATTATCTTACAACCATTAAACCCAATTTATTTTGTTTAATTAGGCAAATAAACACTCGCAGAAATCAACCAAAATATGGAATTTAAAACCAAAGCAACAAATTCCGAAGGTTGTGTTGCAGAAGTTAACAAATGACAATGCAACACATAGCAACGCTATGTGTTATTCTAAGATATTTTTGTTTTTCTACAAACTTACTTTCTGTGGAAGGTTGGAAGAGAAGAATCAAGATACACAAATTTTATGAAACCACTTTGTTGCTTCAATACATTTTCTTTAATAATAATGTGTTTATACTCATTATAATTAATTATATATTTAAAATAAAAAATATCGAAAATATCGATAATATCGATATTTTTTATCCGATATATCGATTTTTTCGATATGTAGTTTCCGATTTATCGATATTTAAAATATCGATATTTTTTTTTCGATATCCCATCACTAATTCGTTGCTTAGTGTGGAGAATTTTCTAAAAAAATGATAATTTTAAGTTTGTACCGGAAACAAATAAACGAAATATTTTAAAAATTCCCGTAAAGAATTATAATTTTGTTTGTGGATCAGGGAATTTTGTGAAGAATTATAATTTTAATTTTGAACAGGTAATTTTTGACATGAAATGGAAAATTTGAGCTAATAACTATAATTCTGATTTATGAAACGGGAATTCACAAAAATAATGTTTGTTCTTAGACAGAATTCGTCAGATTTTAAAAATTCCTTGTTCCAAATTACAATCGGTTTGAATTTAAAAATTATTTTTTTCTTGCAAATAAAAATTTGCCATAATTTGATACTAACTTTTTCTAAATTTTAGAAAAAGGGGGTGACTATGTTTCTGAATTATAATATAAAGTGTCGTTAATAAATATATTATTCTGAATTGGAACACGGAATTTCCGCAAAGAATAATAATTTAGACTATGAGACATGGAATTTCCATTAAGAATCAGCATTTTCACTTTGGAAAATAATTTCAAGCCTAATTCAGAAGAAGGGAATTTAAAACAATCCCTGTTTTAATTTAGAATTTCAATTCTTATGACCAAAAGTTATTTGATATCACAACTCAAAATTATCATTCTTTTCCCAAATTTCCTGTTCCCAATCATGAACCTTTTAAATCTGTCAAATCTTTTAATATGTTTAAAACTCTCTTGAAATTTTTAAAAATTGTTGGAAATCATTAAAATTTTTTTAACTCTTTCAAATTGACCAGAAAAATTCACAATTGAATGGGATAAAACTGGGAAATGACCGAGAATATAAAATCATCAATTGGGTATACATACTGTTCAAAAACTGCTTAAAGCCTTATCAAAGTATTTTTAAATTGTTGCAAAATAATGTTATCGAGACATAATTCATCACCAAATTCAGTTCTCCTGAATTCCTTTGATTTTTTCTCTACTTTTTTCTCACATTTATATATTTGTATTTCAAACAATTCCCTTCTCAATTAAATTATTATTAAGTCTCCTATCAAATAAAAATGAAAATTGAAATATAAAACGTAAACACGATTTGAAAGAATGTTTAAAGTTCCTTTAACTATTCTTCTAATTTTCCGAGTTGGACATAGTTCTAAAGACATAGAATTTATATATAATTTTTAATTGATGTCCAATCATTCCCAGATGTTTTATCAAAAGGAACATAACATGATACTTATTTGTATGTTTCGATAGAGATTGGAATATGCATTTTCTGAAACTCCACTATATGCAATAAATCACCCACTATTATATTTGAAAGCAAATTTAGCACTTGGAATGAATGCACGTTTAATTTCCACAAGCGCGCATTTCAAGGTTCGAATCATACATGAAACGCGTGTTATCGTTGGATCGGGACCTCTATCCGATTCAGTATTTTCGAGCTATTGAAGCATCACGTATTGGGGTGGATGAAATAGTTTTCAGAGAGGGAAACGATCCATTTCAGAGGTTCTTGAAAAGCATTTCAAAAGCAGCCACCTATGTTCCTCTCATTCTCAATTTTCTCTTGATTTTCACGCCTTCTATTCTTTGTTCTTATCCTCTGATTTCTTATCAAACTCCGAACTCAGAGTTTTCAAGCTGCGAATCGATTTAAAGGTTTGCCTGGAAAACAACTTCTGAAAGAAAATACGTCAAAATTGATCCCTTTCCTCTCATTCTTTCACCGGTTCGATTTATTTTTTTCTTTTCTTTCGCTTCCTCTTTTTCATTTTCTTCTTGTGAAATCGAAAAACGGAATGAAACGCCAAGAACAGATACGTCAAATAAATCGATTTGAGAGGCAAAGATTGTGATTGTATTTGAAATCCTGTAGAGTGACGTAATCTCTCAAAGATGCATTAAGCTCATTTTCACAAGAGGATTTCAAGTGATTTCATTCAGTGTTTTTTATTTTATTCAATAGAGGAAACTGACAAATTTGAGAGTTCAGGCATCTTGAACGAAATCTGGTACTAATCAGGGGTCTTGATGAAAATTCCAAATTTGCTAGAAAAGACTACGACACGTCCCGGAAATACTTATAAAAAAGTTCCGAAAATCGTGTTTGCATTGCATTTTAGAGCGAAATGTCCAACAAATATAAAAAAGAACTCTATATCTCTAATAGGTTCCCAGTTATTATTCTCCAAAGAAATACAATTTTTTCAAAAAAAAAGGTCAGATAACATTCTGCGTAGAAGAAAAAAAATTGAAAATGTTTTATTTTTGTATTATTTTATGTTAAAAATTCCAAAAATTGATAAACTGATCATCGCAGAGGAAAGAATTATTATTAATTGTTGATAGTAAAAGAATGTGTAAACAAATTAATTACATAATTACGCAATAAAAAAAGAAACAAATCAAATAATTAACAAAGTTATTGAATGATTGACTGACAAATTACTTAGCATCAGAAGATGGAGTACATCGTAAAAACTTGAAAATTGTTTTATAAAATTCATGAATTTTAATTCAAAGTTAACATTCTTATAACCTATATTTTCTCATCGAACTTGTTATGTATAAAATGTTAATAAATTTACAAACCATAAATTTATATATTCATAAATATTATTTTGTATTCATTCACAAATATATTTTCTGAATTTCTGAATTCCTACAGAGAAGACCACAAAAAAACGGCTGATGCTCAACCTCGATGTTGGTATGGAAAAGAGTTCATTATACAATAGCTATTTGTGATACAAGTGCGCAAAATAGGCGATTGCCTATTTTATGTGTAAATTTGTCAGCATGAGCCGGAGGCCCGAAGCACGAGTCGGAGGTTAGCGCACGAACGAAGCGAGTGCGAAAACGAGGACGAGTGCGAAGAGCTGAAGGCGAATGCTGAAATCACACGAGTCAGCAATTGCCTGTGCGCACGTTTATCACACGCTATTTTTTGCAACAACCTTCCGAGAAAGTCGTACTAAGAGAAAGACAAAGGAAGAATATTTACAGATGCGTGGGGGGGAGGGTAAGCGGTGAAATCCTCAGCGGAACGAAAACAAATTCTAAAAATACGAAATTTTAAGTAAATTAAATCGAAATATATGAAAATAACTAATATTCTATCTGGTGGAGTACACTCTTCACCAGTTTGATTCGAATCTTGATTTATGTCCATCTTCTTTTGACAATGAGAAGGAAAATTTCACTTGCACTCTAAACACGTCGACTTTAACCTCGCACCTGTCATCAGCTGTTCGCTTGGACACTGCGCGCTGCTGTTGCTACGTTGCCCCCGAATTGTCGCGATGCGGAAAGTTGCTTATCTGCAAAGTGCGCATGCGCGTACATTCCGCTGATGTGGAAAGTATATAAGAATCGAACTGCGCATGCGCCAATATTATTCCCGCATTGTTATCCGGAATGAGTCACTTTGCATATAATTTAGCTACATGGAACGGAGTACTTTCGAGGTGGGTGTTGCAAAAACAGATTTTCAAAATTTTACGATGTATTCCAGCTCATGATAGTAATTAATTTAGCAGTCAATCATTTAGTCAATTGAAACGTGTTCTGCAACAGTGCAATTGGCGACACTCGTCATAATGGTTATCTAATATGTGAATATAGGTACAAAGTAATCGTTATGGCAAGTGGCGTATAATGCACTGTTGTAGAGCACGCTTCAAGTATCTAATTAGGGGTTTCAATCATTGAATAATGACGATATTAATTTGTTTACATCATCTTTTATTATCAAGAATTAACAATAATTGTTTCCTCTGCGATTATCATTTTATCAATTTTTGACATTTTTAACATAAAATAATACAATTTCGTAACACTAATACCTTCAATAACATTTTTTTATAAATAATTAATAAACAATGTTAAATGATATTCGGAAAGTAATTTTCACCTACCCCGAAATAAAAAGTTGTCTGATCGGGCCAAAAATTGGGCCAGTTATAGTCCTATTGGGTGGTACTTCTCACACAAAAAATTAATTTATTTTGAAAAATATTTATTAAAGTGGAGTGGTTAGAATTTTTCGGTTTTTGATGAAAACCCTTATTTTCAAACATTTCTAACTTATTTCTCGATGCGTCAAACAAAATTTCACGCAAAATGATTGGATAGATTTTTTACCATTTTTTAGTATTAAAAAAAAAATGTTAATAAAATTTCACCATCATTTTTCAAAATCAAAAATAAATTTGACTTTTTTCCAATTTCGACATTTAAAATTTTTTGGAAACAGTTTAGAATGATGCAATGATGCATGTTATGGGGGTACAATTTTCGGGCAGATATCGCGCACCCCCACCCTATCGTGGTATCTGGTTCCTTATCATTCGATTACTTAAATATCAATTAAAATGCCACTCTGAGAATTGGGGATCTCATAGGAAAAAACAGCAGCCAAATGTTACCTTATTTAGAAAAGAGTTAATTATTTTTTTTATTATCACAAATGATGTGAACAATTTACAAAATTCTGAAATACTTCAATCAATTTTCCTGTGATTAAGAAAGAATTGCTGGTTGGATTTAATATCATATCAATTAAATTAAAAAAAAAAATAAACTAAAAATTTTAATACCATTTTATGTAATAGAGTAAAACAATATGACTTTATCTGAATTATGAATTGGTCTGAATGTAATTCAAACTAATGTGAAAATGCTTCGAGGCTATTTGCGTATCAAGTCATTTTAACTTATTATTGTTTCATTTTTGAAGCATGGCGTATAGTTATATGAAACTCTATATGAATTTTATAAATACATTACACGCGAATATAAATATTATATTAAGTCATAAGCTTTTTTCCACCTAGTATTTTAAAAATGTAATCCCACTAAAAAAATTTTCAACAATAGACTAAAAGACAGAAACTAATTATATGAGAGAGTAGCGCATTTGTGAAATCTCATTAAAGTAACAAAGAGAATATCTGAGAAAGTGGAAATGTCAAAAGGGTACCTGGAAAGTGTTCTCACGTGACGATTTAGTACCGAAATTATTTGATCGTAGAGAGTCGTATTTTACTATGAGTAATTCCTCAAAGCGCAGAGAAAGTAATTACTATTTTCAGTTAATTTTAACTCGAGGTAAAAAATAAATATATTTTTGTTTGCTATAACATACCCAATTCAAATGAAAAGCTTTTAATTTAGTAACTTCGCTAGATATTGATTAAATAAATGGAAGAAGCAGAAAAGTATATAAAACTTTTAATTAATATAAACTTCGATGTTAAAATGATTATTTCGGATAAATAATTTTTCAGGAACAATAAAAAATCTGCCTCAGTCCGGATTTGAACTCTACTGTGACAAATGTACCCTTTCTGATCAATGTGAGTGTAATCTAAATAATTTTTGGAAGATTTTATTACCATTTAAAGATTTTAAAGGTCCACACATGTATAGTGACATTGCCGGTTCAAATCCGGGCTGAGGCAGATTTTTTCTTGTTCTTCAAAAATTATGTGTTCGAAGTAATCGCTTTAACATTAAAATTGAAATTAATTCAAAATTTAGAAACTAGTAGGATGACATATTTAAAAAGTAATAAAATCTTCCAAAAATTAATTAGATAAAATCTCACGTTGATCAAAAATGGTAAATTAGTCACAGTGAATAAATACGTATTGTATTTTTCGGTAAAAAGGTAGCTATGAAGAACAGGAATAGATCTGCTGCAGCCTCTTGTTCTGCAAAAATTATTTTCCTAAAGTAATTGTTTTAAAATCGAAATTTAAGTTAATTAAAATTTTCAAAGCTCGGACGTTAACGTCTTTGAATGTTATTAACAGTTTCAAACAATTAATTATTATATAAGATATTATAAAAATGTAATATATCACCAATATAAGATTTAAGATCCCTCGGAGATGTTTTAAAAGGCAGACATTTTCTTTGAATAGAGAATTTCGTCTTTTGTATTCACCGCTTTATCTCTAAACCTCACCGGAGAGCTTTGAGCTGAATCATGTCATCTCCTGTTTACATGAGCATATTTCAAAACCTTTAAAAATAAAAAGGTTTTAATTCACTTACTGTCCACTCTTTCAGATCAGTCACGTTATGCCCTAAGGAAACATACTTTACGATCTCGTGGCGTAATACATCAAACCAAAGTATGCTACTTATATTTCAAAAATATGTCAAATTCTGTATTTTCAATATGAATTATTTACATCTGTTTGAATAAATAAAAATGAAAATAACTTTTTTTCAATCGCCATATAATCTTCATTACCAACCACTTTATATGGAACCTATAGTGCATGTAAGTCCTTTTTACCATTCTGGGATTAATTGTGTATCTCAGTTCAATCCGAAATCACTCATCGCTAGTGATAAATTCTAAGATAGCTTATACGATTCAACAGGAAAAATAAACGTTAGTTTCTGACTTTAAAAAACATGGCTTAACATTTCTGTTAATATAGTTTTGATGATATGGTTTTGGCCAGATAAAATTCGATGATAAAATATCTTACATGTTTTTCCTCTATTGCCCTCAATTCTTTATTCATCTAAATTTACAAAAATTTGGCTACGTAAAGTTCTTGCCCAACGCCGCTCAGTGGAGCAAAAAATGTTTTTCTGGGCAAGTTAGTCCAGAGCTTACAATTTTGATCCGATTTAAGCATTTAAAAAAATGAAAGTTAAATAAATTTCGAAGAGATTTGTGAGAGCCAATTTTAGAATTTCGTTACTATTTTTTTATTTAACAATAAAGTTTACTGTTTTTCATTCTTTTGTTTTAAAAGATCCCATTTTTTGCAACTGCTTATCATGAAAAATAAAATATCAAGAAATCGGCAAAATTACTCCTTAAAAAAAATATCCAGCGGGTTACGACGTTCAAAAATTTATTTTTATATTCAAAAATTAATGAGTAAAAGTGCTAGTTTAAGATTAAAAATACTTGGAGACTTTATTTTTCTATTTTTTGTTTCGTGTATATCCAAAAGCAATGCTGAGTTGCCATTTTCAAAGAAGCCAAAGTATTTGTTATTGTTATAAAAACTGTGATAAACAAATGCATGTCTTAACCATTTCAGGCTTTAATCACTTCGTTCCTTCAACAAAATTAATGCAAAATTGTCGGCAATAAATAATATTTACTATAATTGAATACCTGATAACAATTTTTAGTTTCTTAAATAAATTTGATAAACAAATATTAATTTTTATCAATTTTCAAACGACCGATTCAATTTTTCAACGTAATTAATTTGAACTTACTTGGCAAAATCCCCCCTTATGATACTTTACCAACCAACAATGATGCTTTGATTTACAAACAATTCTTGAGCTGACTACCGTTAAGAAATTGTTTATAAAAAAACAATTGTGGCTTATTGATAACATAAAATAAGAATAGTATTTGAACAAGTTGTTTGGAGTTAATTTCGTTTTAAACAAAAAACTGAATCTTCGGTTGAAAACTGATGAAAATCTGTATTAGCTTATAAAATTTACTTCATTAAATAACAAATGATGTCTCCTAACAAAAAAGAAATCTACTGGTTGCAAATTGAAAAAATCTGTATTTTTTAATCAAATTCATTTAAATAAATAACCAATATTGTCGCCTGAAAAAGTTTCCTAATATATAAGATCCTTCCTGAGTCACCGGCAGTGGATTTCGACACAAAAAAAACATACATTTATTGACAATTAGTCAAGATGTGAATTTGCTTATAAAAGTGTTTATAAAATAAATATTTTTTTGGTGGTATAATATCATAAGGAAAGAATCTTGCTAAGTAATTTAAAATCAATCCCGCTGAAAAAACGAAATCTGCCGGTTGAAAAGTGACGAAAATTTGTATTTGTTTATCAAATTTATTTAAACAATTAACAATTGTTATCAGATATTGAAAAATCGTACATATTATTTATTGCTGACAATTTTTTGATCAATCTTGTTAACGAAGTGTCTTGTCCCGAAATTCGGGATGAGAAGGCATTTTTTAATCACCATAACAATTAATTTTGATTTAGAAAAAATTGTGACTTAACATTAGTTTTACGTATATTTGAAACCAAAAATTTAAAAATAAAGTCTTCAAGCTCTTTTAATCTTGAACTCGCACTTTCACTCATTAATTTGTTAATACAAAAATAGATGCATTGTTTTAAATGCTGTAACGCATTGGATATTTTGTTTAAAGGATTTTTTTGCTGACTTCATGATGTTTTACATAAAAAAAGTAGTTGCTAAATAATAGGATCGTTTATGAAAAAATGTAAGCTTGTTTTTTAATTTTAAAAAATGCTTAAGTTGGATCAAAATTGTAAGCTCTTGACTAAGTCCAGAAAAACTTTTTTTGTCCCACTGTGCGCCGGTGGGCCTCATCAGCAAAAATCACATTAAAATCTGAAGAATACAGTTCTGGTATAAAATATAGATGATTCACCGTTGATGCCGTATCAAAATTACAATTGTGAAGAGCCTTATATTAAAAAAAAATATATCTGCAAAATATCTGCCAAACACAACCACGTGAATTTTTCGAAAATCAACGTTGGACAAATAATTTGAAAAGAAATATTCATCAGAAAATATATTGAGCAAATTTGTTTATAAAGTATCCTTTGGACATTTTTTAAATCTCCGAACTTGTCCGATACGTATTAAATAGAATTTAATTAAATTCAAAATGTTGATCAATTAGGTTGCAGAGTGAGCACAGGTTGAAAACTTTTTTTTTACGGCTATTTTTATAAATCTCACAATTTCTAAGGCATTAACATAAGGTTGCACCTAAACTTATTTTTTAATGGTTGATCAGACAGCTGCCAACTTTAATTCAAATCGGTTTAAAATTGCGCCGATTATCCGAAGAAGGTTCAAAATACATGATTATTCCAGATAAGGATTCTTGATAGCTTTTTTGTATTTAGTGGCCATTCGCTACCGTGAATTTTGATAAGGATCAATAAAAAATTTAGGCCAATGGAGAAAGAACAGAAAATATATTTTATTATTTCAGTTCAATATCTGTATGTCTTCTTTGAAGAGCATGAAACATCAGAATGGTAGAAGTAACTCTTTAAGAAAAGGAGAAGTACCATTTCATTGGAAGTTTGTTTTCACAGTTTCTCATCATTTAAAAGTAATATTTTATTATTTTTCATATCTCCCTTCACGTACTTTTCAAAGAACTTTCTATGTTAATCTTCGGTTGTATAAATATTGAGTATGCTTTATATATCTCATGCATAGAAATCAAACATTATAATTCAACGATATTCTCAAATCTCCATTTCATCTATGTCAAAATTTAATCAAACTGGTAATCTGCGTGTTCATCTAGTGCTTTCGGAAGATCTAGCTTTACATCTAAACTGATCCCATCCGTTCTCCGGTATTTGGCGATGCTGGGTCAAGTATAAGCAGTTAAGCACCATCCTCTCAGCAAGAAACTTGTACCTCCTGCAATGGGCGGTACGTTCTCATGGCATTGTAACTACACCAAAACACAAGTCTATTCTTCGCTAATGTCTGGTCCAAAGCAAACTTTGTTCCGTACCAACTAAAATGCACACCCTGGTGTGCCACATGCGCTTACACTTACTGAAGTTCAACGACGCTTGCGAACATTCTTAAGCTAAATTCTCGAATGGGAACCTTAAAGTTCGTTCAGGCTAACGGGTAAAACAATTTTGGATCTAACTCGTGACTCATGCTTATTAAATATTGTATAAAGCCTCGAAGCCAATGGAACAAATTATTTTGAACATTAGGGATGAATAAAAAAAAACCACCAAACTAAGCCCAAAAGCTTTAAACGGTTTTTGAGATGATGCTGAAAAAATAGACCTTTATTTTACTAAGCATTCGCACAGAAATAGGCCGCTTTATAAATACTTATGCTCATGATTAATGTAGCTAAGGGTCTGAACTAAAACACTGAGTAGGAAACAGTGGGTTGAGAAATTTTCGTGTGACAAGTATTCAATAATAGTGGTAACAGTCAGATTGTAATTGCTAAGTAAAGTTAAGACAAATTTCAGAAACCACGATTCATTTTCGATGGATTAAAACACTTGACAGGCCTAGGAGCATCACATTCTGGATTTTCATCGCTCAGGGAACGTAAGCTGAGTACTAAATTATAATAAAGTTTCCTTCTTCAGGGCCTTCAGTCCTCAAGAAGTAAACTGCAATGATCACAAGACGTAGACAAGATTCGAAGTTTTGCACACGATTGAAACCTTAAAAACCTCCTTTAAATTTATTATAATGAATCATCGTGAAATAATTTAATATATTATTAATGAGTACTAAATTTGTTTTTTTATGGCATTTTCACATAAATAGACTATTCTGAACAATTTTTAAGGTAATTCAAAAAATAACTTTGATCATGCTGTGCAAAATGACTTTGTTCATACTCTGCAAAATAAAATACGATGATCGACACATTGTGACCTAACTACTTTCGAAAAAAAGAGCAATTTATTTTCTTACTTAAGATTTTATATTTCTTACTCAATACATAAAAAATATATGCATTATTTTCACCCTAAACGATATTTCAAGAGATTTCAAAACATTTGAATGATTTCCAGTGACCTGAAAGTGTTTCAACGGATTTCAAGCGATTTTAATGTACAGTCGAATCCGGATTAAGTATCGGTTTTGGGTAAAAAATATTTTAAAAATTGAGATAAAGTTCTGAAAGCGTCGAACCTCCGATTTTTTGGCAACTACATATACTTATTTATTTTGACGCGCTGATTACGAATATGATAGTGAAAATTGATTTTTATGGGAAAAAACACACCAAAAAACGTATAAAATCATGGCTTTTCCCTTTATTTCCATAAATAATGGAAATTTCGAAAAATATTTTAGACAAAAGTTGTAGATCTCATCAACATGCACATTTCATGTTATATTATTGTTCAGCCCATGTGTAACAGTTTTCAGAATATTCGAAGTTGAAGATGGAGAATCACAAACATTTCATATTTCTTAAAGTATTACTGTTACCTATCAGATGGGTCTCTTCCTGCACCCCATCAAACGTTGGAAAGGGGAAACTACGTGATCAACACTATTTCTGTGACCAGTCACAGGAGTTTCTTCACATCCCCCCTCCCTGGGACGTTGGAAAGGGGAACCTATTCGACCTACCCTATTTGCGTGACCAGTCACAGGGGTCCGTTCCGACCCCCGCTGAGACGTTAAAAAGGGGAACCTACGAGACCTACATTATTTCTATGATCAGTTTCGCCCCCGATAAGAAGTTGGAAAGGGTAATCTGTGTGACCTACATTATTTGTGTGACCAGTCACAGGGGTGTGTTTGTTTGTTTGTGATTTTCCATCTTCAACTCCGAATATCCTGAAAACTGTTACTCATAGGCTACAAATTAATATAACATAAAATGTGCATTTTTATGAGATCTACAACTTTTGTCTAGAATATTTTTTCACATTTTCATCATTCATGGAAATAAATGAGAAAAACATGATTTCATATGTTTTTTTTATTTTTGTTTTCCCATGAAAATCAAATTTGCGCTAATTGTCACTATCATATTCGTGATTAGCGCATCAAAATACAAAAGTATACGTAGTTTCAAAAAAATCGGAGGTCCGATGCTTTCGGAACTACATCCGAAAATTGTTTTCCCAATACGGAAACAAGGGTAAACTGAATATTTAACGTAAATGAGGAAGAAAGTTTGCTGTTACACGTTGAAATGAATGTTTTTCCTGCTTACGTACTTCAAAAGTTTGCGGGCCGTTGAGCATCTCGTTTAAAAAGAGAGCTTTCTCTTGAATAATCGCTCAAGATACATGTCACTCACTTGATTAAACCAATTGAACCAGAAGCAGCATCCACAAGCACATTCTTTTTTTTGCCAAAATGTATGTGTAAGCAAAACACCTTACGTCAAATCTTAAAGTGGGAAGCACCCACTTTTGTCTGTAGCGCATAATGCGCATAACGCAGTTTCATAACCATACATACGAAGAAGTTATTAAACGAAAAATCACTTTTATAAATATTAAATTAACTGTCCACGAAAAACACAGTTTTTACAATTCTCACGACAGCACTTGACAGTTTGACATTACAAAACACTACAGTGGGACTCCGATGCTAGAGGTCGATCGGACCTCTCTTCCTACCATGTGAGATAGATAAAGACGATCCGATTGTGTACCATTGACAGGTCTTAGTTTTTGCTTCGAAGCGAACATACTCTCTCTCTCTCTCTCTTTCTTTCTATTTAATACTTCTTCTTCTTCTATGTTTTGTTTGTTGAATCGTACAGCTTATTGTACGCTTTTCTCACACATAACCGCGGCTCGGCGTCAATTCTCGGAAGCACTACATCCAGAATCACTAAATCCAAATTCGACTGTATTTCAAAGCAATAAAAAGTATTTTAAAGTTGTACAAAATTTGTACCAAATTTAATAAGATTTCCAAAGCTTTTTAAGTATTTCATGTGATCTCAAGAAATATAAAATGATTTCAAGAGATTACAAAAGTTTTCGGGTAGTGTTTTAAATTATTTAAAAAGATTTCAAATGTTTAAAGAAAGTATCTCGTACAGTTTCAGAGAGAATCTCAATTTTTCAAGTTTTCTGTATTTTACAAGACTTTAAGGAACTTCAAGAAAATTAATCAGATATCCAGAAAGTCTACTGCATATTCTACCCGAAGAAGCCTTAAGAAATTAATGGACGCTCCCTAATAAGATCTTATGTTCATCTCACTGTAACATAATTGGCCGAATATACGTAAACAAGTACTATTGAATACTGAAAATTACAATTTTGTCCCAGGATGAACTCTCCTCAAGTAAATGACTCTATGTTGACTTCTTCTACTGAAACTTTTCCCTTAAATACTTTTCTGTTCTCTTTGCAGAAGTCCCTCCTTTTAGATTGAAATTAACTACAGTAAAGCCTCACATATTCCCGCGTCCTTGAAACATAGGTATTCGTTATTTTCAAGCCTGGAGGGGCCCCCACCTCTACCGCGAGTGGGCAGGTTCTTTTCATCAAGCGCCTTTCATTGGCTGCCTGGCCTTGTATCGCTGCGCATGCTCTAAGCAACTTTTTCAACTGCGCATGTGTCGAAAACCGCGGTCGATTTGAAATCAATAAATACTATCAATAATAAAACACATAAATAGACCCGAGATTCCTAGCACTGCTGGCCCACGCAGTTTTTCAGCTCAAAGGGCGAGAGACGGTTGCGACTCTCGCACGAAAAACACCAGCAGCATAGGGACAAAGATACAGTTACTCACATGCTGAGATTGCACAATATTATGTATTCCAATTGCAAATGTTTGAGACGGCCCCGATTTGTGCAGTTGAAAATGTCGCGGTCTCAAATATTTCGCGGCAATGCTAGGCTAGGTCGAAATGTCAGCCGTCAGAAAGGTTAGGTTGCAGTATAGGACTGCAACTACTGCACACAAGTTTTTGGAGAAAATTTCTAAAGTTAAAGGTAAGTGATAAAGGTCTAAAGAGTAATATTTCTCAAGTGCAAAATCCACTTTCTCAGTCATGTCCCATTCCCTGCTCGAGTGACGACCTTTCAGTGTCACGAAATACAAGCAACTTTCCGAAATTTGAGGTTACTAATTTGACGTGCCACTAATCTGAAATTTAGGATGTTTTATTTTATTTCGTGAAACTGAAAGGTCGTGAATATTGTACATTTACGACTTTTACGTTTAGAATACTTTCTCCAAAAAGTCTGCATTCCCATGACGTCATCCTAAAATACTCAATTTAAACTAACGAGGGCGCTGTTTGGACCTATTTTTTCATTTGTGAGCCACAGAAGCGGAGGAGAGTGTACAGGGACCGTGGTGGGGGTTGGCGGAACTGCGTAATTTGAGATAACCGCATACAGGGGGCTTGAAATAAGCGGGTCTTGAAATAAGGGGGACTTGAAATAAGTGGGACTTTACTGTACTAGAAATATAGTGATTTTCCCTCTCTTACTCACCCATTGTCAGACTACTGTAATATACCACCACTGTATCTATACACTGACCTTTACTACTGAAAATTTTCCCCTTTTCTCTGGTACTCTTCCATTGGCAGACTACACTGACCTGTGCTGTTGAGAAATTTCCCAGGACTTTTGTTGACCGACTATGCGTTGATCTGCACTACTTAAAATTTGTTTCCTCCTATCCCTTATACTCTCATTGACAGACTATACGTTGACCTGCACTGCTGAAAATTTCCCCCTTTCCCCCGAACTGTCTTCCATTTTCCAAATATACATTGGCCTCTACTACCTTACATACTCCCACTGAAACGCTATACGCTGACCTGTACTACTGAAAATTTTCTGATTTCTCTCTCTCATCCTCACACTGCCTGACTAGTTGACTTGTACTACTGAAATTTTCCATTTTCCCCTGTCTATCTACCATTGGCCGATTATACGTTGACCTGTATCACTGAAAATGTATCCTATTTTGAGTAATTATCTACTATTGAAATATACTCTCATATATGGGCTATACGCTGACTTGTACTACTAAAAGTTTGGTCTGCATACATTTTTTGTTGTAAATTTCTCATTTCTTTGGAAAATCGTAAGTGAAACCTCGACTCAGCGAGAATCCCGAACGGTCACCGACCCAAGAGCTAACCGCACCCCACAGTGGGATGAAATCAAAAAACAAGGTTCAAAATAACTTCTAGAAGGCAATTTTTGGCCAATTTCAGATTTTTTTCATTGAAAAAATTGAGCATTTAGTTTTGAAGAGGTTTATGTGCGGTCCGGTGTTTTAATTTGTGTTTGTTCAAACATTTATATTAATGCATATAGTGAAAAAATAGTCGATTCTTTCGTGTTTTTTTCTTGAAATTTTTTTTACTATGTTTAGCATCTCTAGACTGGATACTAAATCATATAAATTTGTCATTCGATATTTTTTAGTTATTTTATGAACAAATTACATAAACAAATGCCCAGAGTGGTCATTTGAAGACCGAGAGAAATCGTTTTTTCTCTCAATTTTCTTAAAATTATATTTTTATTGATATTTAATTATGAAAATTTGTAATCGAATATTTTTTATTAATTTTATAAACAAATTATATAAATAAATGCCTAGTGTGGATATTTACCGGCAGAAAGAAATCATTTTCTTTTCCTAATTTCCCTTAAATGATATGATCAGTGATGTTCGTCCTGCCTTCAAATGTTCACACTGGGCACTTTATATCATTTATTTATAAAATTAATAAAATATATCAAACTACAAATTTCATCATTAAATATCACTGACAACATAATTTTAACAAAATTAAGAGAAAAGACTATTTCTGTCTGTCTCTAAATGCCCACACTGGGCATCTGTTTATGTAATTTGTTCATAACATTGATAAAAACTATCAAATGACAAATTTTTATGATCGAGTATCATTTTGTCAATTAAATCAAATAATTTAAATGCAAAAATGTTCTTTGAAAAGACAAATTCCATAATTTATACTGTTTATTAATTTAATTTATTTATAACAATTTATTTTACCAGATAATAATTTTGTTCACTTTCAAACACCTATGCAAATCCAGTTCAGTGATGCTGAACGTAATTTTTCCTACAAAAATAAGAAAAAACAAAGAAATCGACTGTTTTTCGCTATTTACATTAACATAAATGTTGAAACAAACAAAAAATCTGTCCACTGCGCGGACAAATTATCATCGCGCGCAGCTCGCTTCGTTGAAAAGTTTAAGCGCGCCAAACCTTATAAAATTAAAGGTCAAACCATCGAAATTATGTTTAATTCTATTATTTTATTTCTTATTATTACTTTAATATTTGTTCCTTAATTGGAATTAATCTTTATTCGCAGCTACGCTGAAAAATGTATCATTTCAATAAATGTATAATTATTATTACAATTCATACTATGCATTGATATTGAACCAGACATATTTTCATTGTCTTGTTTTTATAATTTCCAAAAGTGCGCGTCTCCTATCAAAAAATTAGTGCAAAGAAAATATGTAGATATAATTTAAGCAAACAATTTTGTTAATTAAAATTTTATTGTAGCTTGTGTCTTTTTTCAACAACAAAATTTATTTTAATATTATTTTTTACGATTAAAACAAAAACTAGGCATCGTATCAAAAAATAATTTATAAAGAATTTGTCTATCTTTTTTTGTGATCTCTGTCAATTTTTTTTGTTTTTCGTATCTTGTATTGTCTATCCAAATTCTTAATTTTTTTTAAATGCTTTTTTTACGATTAAAACCAAAACTACGCGTTCTATCAAAAAATAATTAATAATAAATTTGTAGATCTTTTTTATGTGAACAACTTTTGCCTGTTCATTTTTTCGTATTTCACGTCGTTCTTCCAAAAATTTTATTTTTTAGATATTTATCATTATTTTTTACGATTAAAACAAAAACTACGTGTCTTATCGAAATATGATTAACAACAAATGTATAGAACTTTTGCGGATAAACAATTCTTGTCTTTTAATTTTTTCATCTTGCATAGTTGACTGAAAAATGGAAATTTTATTTTCAGTAATATTTTTCACGAATAAAACAAAAACTATGCGTCTTATTAATAAAATGGTTTGAACCTTTCCTTTTTTTATCTTAAAAAGATTAACAATTTTGCTTGATAACATTTTTTTTATATCTCGTATAGTTTTTACGGAAAATGGCATATTTTTATGGATAAAACCAGAACCGTTAGTTAAAAATGGCTGGTTAACGAAAAAGTCCTTTCTTTTGATGCTTTAAAAACGTGTTCGAAAGTTCAATCCAATCTGATCAGTCTTTCGAAACTCATCGTTCCTACAGACTACACAGACAGACACTTTCGTAAAAATAGTTTTTTTCTGGCAAACGGTGTCTCGAAACGTGAAGATTTGATGAAAACCGACGAAGTCAAATTTTACATAAAACTAATACCTTCTCATTAGGATGAGAACGTAAAAGTTTTTTTTTTATTTCATCCCACTGTGCGCCCGTCCGTGCTTGACATTTGAGATATCGGTGAGTCGCGAATCCCCAGCCAGCTACTGCCATCAGTATAAAGTTATTCTGTATGATCACGTTATCTATGTCTATATGTACAAAATAATGCTTATGAAGTTGTTATCCTGCTATTCTCGTGTCTTGAACTTTATACTTGAAGCAAGGATTTTGAGGAGCCATTCTCACGTTTACTTAAAATGTTGAAAGAGTGAACGAGAGATGCTGCTCACGTTGGTAATATAACTGCACAGCTATACCAACTAATTCGAAACTTTGCTTTGGCAGCTGCAAAATACGACCGGCCCGCACTTCTCTCCGAAGAAGAGCACTTTTGCACGCGTGGAGTTGGAGGGCGTCGTACTTCTCGCCCTGGTTTCCTGCATGGAAAACTGTCGAACTGGCACACGATGAAAAGTTGCGTAACTAAAATCCGCACACAAGGAAAACTTTTTCAAGCGCGCTTTTCAAGATGTTTCATCGTATAAGCGCAGATGTTTGAAAGACACGCGTGTAAAGTGACAAGACATTGTCCAAAAGTTATCGCTTCTATGCAGACAGTACTACATAAATTTAAAAGTTTTTTTTTATTCGAATCTATCGAAAAACATCTCTAAAGAAAATTCTAATGTTTGCATAGATCCATAGATAAGCCAAAAGATTAAATAACGCAATATATTATAAGATACATAACATGGTATAGTTAATTCAACAATCTCAATAATTAAACTATTTAAATTATTGAAAAATCTTTAACTTTTTAAATTTAAAAGTTCAACATTTTGAATCTTTAACTATTTAAAATTTGTAATTTATGGAGAGATGTTGGATTAAAAGTTTTTTACGTCCGGGAATGATGCATAAAAAATTTTGAGGATCAGGAAAATAATGATATTTTTCTAGTTTTCAAACGACACATCCAGACTTTTATGCAATACAAAATTGTTTGCTTGCAACGTTTCAGTAACGCACCGTTACCCTTGTCAGGCACACAGATGATAGGAAAAAACTTCTCTGTCGAGTTATAGAAAGGGTCCTAGTCAAAGCTCATGTTTAAAATAAATTTTTTTGATAAAAATTATTGTATAATATGATGGCGCTGATTTACCATCTTGCGCTCGTAGGTATAATGTGCATATTCTCCAACACTGAACATTTAACGCAACATTTTCTTTGAAACAGAATTTTTTTAAACATAACCTTCGACTAGGACCCTTTTTTGTAACTCGACAGAGAAGTTTTTCTTATCATCTGTGTGCCTGGTGAGCGTAACGGTACGTTACTGAATCGTTGCACGAAAACAATTATTTATTGAATAATGGTCAGGACGAGTCGCTTGAAAACTAGAAAAATATCTTTATCTTTATATTCCTCAAAATTTTGTATTCAAAATTTAAAGTGCCTAATACTGCAGAATATCAAGTCGAGATCTTTTTTATTGATTTTAAAACGAAGTTTTTAAAACTCGTATAATTTCATGTGCTACGAAATGTCATTTAAATTGATCGAATAAGCTCTTTAATGAAAATAAAAATAAATTTCAGTAAAAAGAAAGGTTTATTGACATTTTTCAGACATTTTCCATTTATCTCGATTTCTCGGTCCACCTTATCTAGCAAAATTAATAATAACAATCTTTGAATTCATTTCTTTACTTTGTCAACATTGAAACTCTTATATCGCTCGCTATTTGCGTGCGACAGTGTGACAATGTGACAGTTTAAGGGAGACCGGGGTGAAGTGGGACAAATTATTTTTTTCATTAAAGTATTCACCATGTGTTTTGAAATACTACAATGTAAATTGTTATTCAAATAGTGTGAACCTTTATGTTTCAATTACGTAAATAATTAAATGCTGTGAAACAATTAATTACGAATAGAAAATACAAACGAAAAATGAGTGATTTTGTCCTGTCTCTTTCTAGGCCTGGGACGAAACAAGACATTTTAATTATTTACTATTTTTCAAATAAAAAAAGTAATTTTTGAAAATGACATAAAAGTCATTTTATTTTATGACGAAGCAATACAAATTAGTTTTACAATAAGAATTAAATGCAAGTACGTATTTGAATGAGAAATAGGTATGTATATAATTTATTTAGCTCAGAAAAGTATCCTCAAATTTTGAAATATTTTGATATACAACTCTATTTATCTAAGAGATTATTCATGTCTAATAGAGTTTTCTCAAATCCAGAAACATTTGAAAAAAAAATCATTTCCCTACACAAAGATATTAAAATTATGAAAATATAAATATTTTTAAACATATTTTGCTAACACATGCAAAATCAGTATTCATGAAGATTAATACTTTTTTGGCTGAAAAAAGTGACTGAAATTCGTCCAAATTAAAAAAATCTTCTTATCTCTGTATTTCGATGAAAATTAAAGCTTCATAAATGTGTATAGGGTAGACTGGGTACGGTTGTGCCAGGGTACGGTTGTGACAGTCGTCATATTAGCGTAACTATAAGGAATACCCGGTTGAGTGGAAGGGGAAAGAGGAGCGGCAGGCCCTTCTGAACATGCTTCACAGGATTGCGTCAATTTTTGCGTGACATTGAAGCTTGCAGAGGACTACAGTACTTTTTAGCAGCAAAAAGTAAATATTTTTATTCGATTTCTTTTAGTAATTGTTGTTATATGTGTACAGATAGAGTAACAAGTGTTTTTTATCTTTATAGGTTACACATTAGTGGTTAAATAGAACTGATTACTTTGTACGATATTATTATTATGTTAATATTATTATTATGATTATTATTATTATTACCCCAAGCACTGTCACAACCGTCCCTGGGGTGTGGTCGGTTGTGACATTTTTTATTTTTTTTCTAATTTGCTCCTATAAATTAACCATTGTACTTAGGGACACAATGGTAGTATTTATTCGTAGACAAATATACATTTCACACTAAAAAATTCCTTTCATCCAGCTAACTGGCATACTGACAAAATTATAGTCGATCAAATGAAAATTGTCACAACCGTACCCGGTCTCCCCTACTAAAAATAAAATTCGTTATAATAAAATAAAAAATAACATTTTCAACTTTCAGAAATTAATCAGGTTTCTTTGAATATTTTCAAATTTTAATTTTTTATAGTAACAAATTTTAATATTAAAAATCTTAGGAAATTCTCACTAATAAATCTTTTAAAAATAACAAAATTTTATATTGAAATTACCGATTGTCAGTTTTTTAATAATTTTAGATTTAAATATTCTACATTTTTTTGTTACAATTTTAAACGCACAAAATTGCCTAATTTTTTTAATTCTTCGAAATCGAAGAATATGACATTGATTAAAAGCTTGCAGAATTTATAACTGAACAATTTCATAAGTTTTAATTTTTCAATTAAAATTGAAATGGTTGAATTTTGAAAAGTATAATAATTAATCATTTGAATTGTTAATTTTTATATGATTTAAATTAGCTTAAAATAATTGAAATTTTTAAGAGTTCAAGTATAAAAAAGATTTAATATCACAATTATTGGTATGATGACAAATTTTTTCTTTTTTAAATGAAACTTGGATTTGTTTAGTTTTCAACGTTAAAAATTCTAGAATTTCAGAAACTTTTATATTGAAACATTAATTTAAAAAAAATATATTTTTTTAATTTTTCAGCTTAAAGTATTTCACATTTGAAATAATACGGTTTAATTTCCTCTGCATTTTAAATGATTCAATTTTTCAGTTTTTAACGTTTTCAAATTGTCTTGTTTTCGAATTTTCAAGCCGAAATTATTCAATGTCAATGTTTTTCAGTCCAAAATAAAATTGTTCAATTTTTAACGCTTTGAATGACAAATGATAGAATTTCAATCCCTTTCTAGTGAAATTGTCTAATTTTCAAATTATAAGTCTAACTTTTAACAATTTTGAGGGTTTCTGATTCAAAAATTTTTAATTTCAAACGCTTTCAATTTAAAATTATTTGATTTCAAACACTTTCATTCAGAAATAATACAAATTCAATTTTTTCATTTCATTCGAAGTATTGTCTTTTTTCCAAATGTTAGGAAGTTTAAAATTGTTTGAAACGTTTTCAATTCAAAAATAGTTCTATATATATAGTATATTTAATGCTTTCACGATAATTCATTATGATAAATTAAAATTTTAAAGATTTTCGGGTTTCAATCGTGTGCGAAACTATGAATGTTGCCCGCATGTTGTTTCGCACACATTTGAAACCCGAAAAAACTTTAAAATTAAAAATTTTAATTTATCATATATATATATATATATATATATATATATATATATATCAGTTTATATTGCTTATATTATATAAACATTATATATAAATTATATTTTTTAAAGTTTATATTATATTTATATTTATTATATACTCAGTTTTGGTTGCTTGGGAATCGAACTGAAGGGCCTGTGACAAAGCCACCAAACGCGTCCTCGGGTTGCGGATGGAGGGTCCCTGTGCCGAGGGTTTCTGCTGAATATGGTTACAATAATTAATAAGCAGTCGCAGACAATTGTCCAGGGTTGGTCCTGAAGGAATAACCCCTAAGCGGAGGCGTAACAACCGTGCCGAACGCTGATTGACACCTAGGTGAGGTGTCTCAAACGGTGACTCTGGCATACTGGGCGACCTCTCAGAGTATGCAGCCTTATCCTTGCACGCGGGGCTCTACAAGGATGGACGAACCCTTTTCCCTAGCTGCTCGTGGGAACAGCAATGATAACACCAAACATAGTTGTAGTAAGTGCGGTTCAAAACAATCGAACGCGCAGAGCTCCATACAATGGGTCGGACAACAATGCCGATTATCCTAGAGTTGGGGGAGCCAATCAAGACGAAGTCAATGCCATTGACCGGCAGAATCTCCTTACTTTCAAGTCGACGGATCGACTCAGGGACGACTTGCTGGAGTGCCATAATACCAGTATGGCCCCTGAACGGAAAGTTTACATTGCGCGACTACATACTCTGTGGTGCGAGAAACACCCAGAGCTCTCGCATTTTTCGCATAAACGTCTGCGAAACAGTGCCGAGGAACTCTGGACAAGGGGTTATATAAGCAGAGCGCCTTCTCAACCGCAGCCAGAACAAGCCGGCAACAGAGAAAGAGAGGCGACACTGAGACCAACCGCGAGTAGGCATCCAATAGAAGAAGAGCGATGCTTCAGGACCAGAAGAAACATCAACATTCAGGTTTCTCTCAAGTCCAAAGATCTGGCTGAACTGGATGACGAGCTTCGTGGAGATTTTTCCGAAGAATCCGACCTCTGGAATATCAATTGTAGTGTGTATAATGCAGCGAGAGCTTTGGCAGATGCAAACCGTAAAACAAAACCAACGGTTGATCATAAGACCAAAAGACGAATGCATCAACTCAGCACAAAGATAGGCTGGGCAAGACAGTACGCGTCCCGCATTCAGTGTGTGATTGAATACATAACATCTGGCAGGACTTTCACTGACAAGGTTCGACAGTTCGCGCGCGAACTGCGGATCCGTCATCACACACTCAACAAGTCAAAGCTACTGACCATCAGGCAGCATATTGTTGACAAAGTACGAGTACTATCTAACGCACAGAGGTCGAGACATTTTGGAGAGAAGTCTACGAAGTCCAGCATCCACTGAAAGAAAACTCAAAGAATATGAATAGCTTCAAAGAGCTGTGTAATGCCCTCATAACACCTGAGGAGGAATGCCCACCTATCACTACCGAGGAGGTGAAAAACGTATTAAGAGACATGAAGAACTATTCCGCTCCGCGTCCAGATGGTATCAAGACCTTCTGGTGGAAGAAGTTTCCTTCAACCCACCAGCATTTTGACCGAATTTTCAACTCATATCTAAAGTCGGAAGAGCCTATTCCGGAGTGGTTGGTGGAAGGGCGCCCAGTGCTCCTGCCGAATACGGGCAACTTAGCTGACCCTAAGAATTACATGCCAATGACTTGTCTGAACACACTGTATAAGATCTCCACAGCTTTCATAAATGATTAGATTTCTCGGACAATTGGACCTGTGTGGCAAGAAATGTACGAAAAACGCGGCTCAAAGAAAGGCATAGCAAGATGTCGGGAGAACCTGCTCATCGATAGATGTGTCTGCAAAGACGCAGTCTCATCTTCCAGAAAGGTATGTTTCAGGGTGACACCATGAGGTCTCTCCTCTTTTGCCTCACATTATTGTCGCTATTTCTCGCACTTCGCCATTCCGAAGGGTAGCTCTGCGGCAAACCTGGAAATCGAAAGCATAAGGTCACCCATGTATTTTACATGGATGATCTTAAGATCTATGGTAAAATAAAGAGAAACTACATCTGGCTCTAGACGTTGTCAAAGAGTGCACTCAAGAGATTGGAATGGACTTCGGGTTAGAGAAATGCGCCAAGGTTTATTTGAAGAAAGGAAAACTTAATGGCATATCCGAAGACCCTGAGCTCGTCGACAGAAACGCTATACGCCACCTTAGCGCTGGAGAGACCTATACATACCTGGGTGTGCCACAGAGCCGCATTCAGGATGTGAAATCTATAAAGGATACTCTCCGATGCAGATACAAACGTCTCATCCAACGGATATGGTCCTCCAAACTGTGGGCGAGAAAAAAAGTATCTGCGACGAACATGCTTGCCGTCCCAGTAGTACTCTATTCTTTTGGAGTGGTGCCATGGACGAAGGACGAGCTCAGATCCCTCGATGATGGGTCCCGAAAGGTTATGCACATGAACAAAAGCATGCACCTTAAGTCTTCTGTTCCGCGACTTTACATCTTACGCCGTTAAGGCGGTCGCGGAATACTTAATCTTGAATGTCTTCACAACAGGATTATTCTGGGTAAAGTCCAAGATTATATCCGGTAACATATTTTTTATTACCGAGTATAATCCATTTTTCTCAGTGTATACTGGAACTTCATATTCTCGACAATTGTTTCTGTTGCGCACTCGAGACCTGATATAGTTCTCCTTGAGTTCTAAAAATGAACCATGTTCGTTATCGAATTTTCGGCACCAGCTGACAAAAACGTCATAGCCAAGGAGAAAGAAAAGAAAGAGAGGTATATGGTATACCTTATATGGGAGTTGCGACGGTTATACCCGGAATATTCTGTTGAGACAATCGCCTTGATCATTTGCGCTCTTGGAGGTGCCAAGGTTTCACTGGTTAATAGCCTGAAAAGCATTCCTGTGTGTCAACAAAATGCTGAGACACTTGCGGGGAAAATGCAGAAGGTGGTCCCCCTTGGGTCGCTCCGTGTCCTCAGGGTGCACGAGACTTTTGCCGGATCATCGTATTGAATTCGTCGCAGACTTTAACCACCTATCTCACGGTGGTGAGACGTGGTTACAGCTGAAATTCACCGCGATTTCGCTGGAGCGGGTGCAATTTTTCAAATTAGCACCTGCTCCCAGCGAAATCCTGCGGTTATCCTTATGACAAACTTTTAACCATATATATATATATATATATATATATATATATATATATATATATATATTTAAATTTCAAATGCTTTCAATTCCAAATTTATGCTACTAGTTATTCAAATAGTATAATATGTCAAATATCTTAAATGTGTAAGTAAAGCAGAAAAGAAATAAATAAATATAAAAAAGCTCTCTTCTATCAATTGATCACATTTGCCAGGTAAATACCTTAAATATGTATCAAGTTGGAGCCATAACTAAATCTCTTTGCAATGCGTATGCTCAACACGCACAACACGTTCCTGATCCTGAAATGTTTCTGCTTTTATAATTTACATTTTACATTCAGAAGTTGTCCAAACACAGCATCGAAACGTACTTGCTTGAAAGCACTCAGAAGACGATTTTATTACCATAATATTATATTTAATTTTGTATATACATATACTAACAAAGAATATATTTAAGACAAAAGCCTTATTAGTTTTCGCAACAAGAGTATGAGGTAATGGAAATAAGATTGCAAATTTTGTATCGATTATTTAATAAAAGTATCTGTGAAACTTTGAATGAGAAATAAGCATTTCTGGATAATTTTTTTAATTCATTGAAAACAAAATCTAGTTTATTGGAAGAACAATTCATTTATGGGTGAAAATAAAAATTGAGAATATCATGTTCCTGGAATATTATTCGCTTGTGTTTGAAGAAATTAATTTCTTAATCACAGGGGTTTTAAAAGTTTATTTTATCCAATAAAACAATAATATAAAGCTTTTTCTCTTCTCCAATTGTCATCCGATAACCAAACAATTTTTCATTAATTCTATGGCTCAAAAGGTTAATTTCCACACTTGAATTGAGTAATAATTGCAGATTATTAAATGTACTTCAAAATGTGTAAATTTAATTTACTTTAAAGTGTCTTCAATTAATAAAAATAACCCGGTTATATCATCAGAAGGAGAATATTTTCGAGGTGATTTTAAGAAGAAAACATTAGGAAAAACATGTCCTTCTTACCCGTATAAAACATGATTGATAGGTTAATCCAGGCTCAAAATATTATCTAAAATCAGAAAATTTGTATTGCATAACCTTGTCTTATGTCAACACAAAAGTTATTTGCAACAAATGAAATTAGTTAAAAATCCAAAAATAATCTATATTTCCCTTATTTTTCAATTTAACTATGATTTTAAATAAATTCGAAGTATTATATCACTTTTATTATAATTTTTTGCAACATCAAAGTTATTTTCGGACATGTGATCGTAATGAATGGAAAATGTATTAAAATACCTTGAGAGCATTGTAAACCTTTTCAAATCATTAAAATCCTCGAAAACCTGATAAAATTCCTTCAAAATTCTTCAAAAATCCCATAAAATGTTATTAAATATCCTAAAACCTATACGTCCTATAAAATCTTTCAATATCTTCCAAAAAATACCCGAAAATTTTTCGAATTCTTTAGACTCTTTCGAAAAACTTGAAATTTTGCAAGGCTCTTGAAAATTTGGGACGACTGAAAATTCCCGAATAATAAAATTCCCCATTATTAAAACTCCCGAACAGTTAATCATATTATCGAATTCAAAAATTCCCGAATAATAAAATTACCGAAAGTTGATAATATTACCTCATTTGAAAATTCCCAAATAATAAAATTCCTGACAAAAATTTGCCAAATTATAAAATATCCAAACTAGAAAATTCCCGAAATATAAAATTCCGGAATTTTTACAATTAAAAATTTTTCTCTTGAAAATACAATAATCAAATATTTTTATCAAAACATTATTTTTATTGATTAAAGTTTCTAAAATTATTCTTTAAATTTTTTTTTAGTAAATAAATCATATTTATAGAAACAAATTCAATTGTTCGAAGGGAATTTTTCAAAATATTCAGAATATTATAAACTGTTCGGGAATTTTATTATTCAAGAATTTTACAATTCGGGAATTTCATTATTCGGGGATTTCATTATTGGGAAATTTTATTATTCGGATATTTTATATTTCGGGAATTTTACAGTGACCGGAATTTCATTATTTGGGAATTTTATAATTCGGAAATTTTATTATTAGGAAATTTTATTATTTTGAAATTTTATTGTTTGGGAATTTTATTTTTTCGGGAATTTTCCAATTCGAGAATTGTACAGTGTCGGGAATTTTATTTTTCGGGATTTTTGAGTCGTCCCGAATATTTCTTGGAGTTCCTAAAAATACCTTCAAATATTTCAAATCCTTCAAAATCTATTAGAAATTACTTGGAACGTTTTAAAGTTCATAAAATCTTTTCAAAAATGTAAAATATATAGCCATACCTTGAAATATTTAAAAAATCTCTTGAAATCTTTGTAATGCTAGATAAAGGTATGAAATCCTTCAATTCTTGTTAATAAATTCTTTTGAATCTATTAAAATATTATAAAATCCCCTGAAATTATATGAAATCTAATTATATTCCTTTAACACCCTTTTGATCCTGGGAAATTCAATAAAATACCTTATTGAGAGACTTTAAAATCCCTTGAAATTATTGGAATCCTTGGAAGTTTTTTTAAAATTCCTTGAAATTTCTCAAATTTCCTTTAAAATATTTGGAAATGTTAGAAATGCTCTACAATCCTTTTAAATTTTCTGAAATATTATAAATCCTATATGAAATCCGTCCAAATCTTCCGAAATTCAAGGAATTTCTTTAAACCCGCATGAAATTTTTGCAATCCTGTGAAAGTCCCTAGAATAATTAAAAATGCCATAAAACCTTTTAAATCCTATGTAATCCTTTGCAATCCTTATAAAGTTTGGGCAATTCTTTGAAATCCCATCAAATTTGTGTAATTTCTTAAAATCCCTTGAAACTTATGAAATGATGTTAAATATCAGTGCGCTTCTATAAATATTATATACAAACTAAGGGGGCGAAAAAATCAATTTAAAAATCTGCCCGCTCGCAAGTTTGAGCGCTCCTAGGGCACGTGGCTGTTTGTTTTTTCTGTTCTTGATTTGCACTCTCATGATACATCAATGACTCATATTTTCAAATGAATTACTAAACTTCATTTGATGTAATTAATTCTTCCTATTAATTAAATGCTAATTAATTTTAATTAGCTTTGAATTATGTAACAATGAGAATCAGCAGATAGTGGCCAATAAATGTAATATGTATCTCTAAAGCATATTATTTTCAGTGAATACCTCCGTATGCTTTGTTTTCAACCAGCCTTCATTAATATTAATAATTATGTTATCGTAATTATGTATATTCCGATATCAAAGTAACGTACTTCCCGAAAATTTGGACTCCAGATTATGTTATTTGAGTGAAATATCAAGTTTATTATAAACCACAATTTTGTCTACGTGAAGTAGATATATATCTTACTAAAAAAATGTGTTGTGATGCTCGAAAATCTCGCACTCATTTCTGTGAAAAACCTCATTGGCTTTTGAAAGACCTAAAATTGCTTCATTTATTACATTTGAAACTTAAACATGAAATCCATTGAAATCTCTTAAAATCCATTGAAATCTTTTAAAAGCCATTAAAACCCTTTGAAATCTCTTAAAATCCTTGTTAATATTCGAAAAGCCTTTGAAACTTTTTTTAATCTTTTGAAATTTTACGAAATTATCTAAAATCCGTGGATATACTTCGGAAACTTTTGAAATCTCTTAAAACCCGTGAAATTTTCGAAACCCTTCTGAATCTTTAAAAATCCATGAAAATCCCTTCAAATCCTTTAAAATCTTTTGAAATCGTTCGAAATCTCTTTAAATCGCTCTGAGTTTTTGAAATCTGAATCTATCTCCTGGTATCCTCCAAAAATCGTGAAAATACTTCGATACCATCGTATATCCCTTAATATCCTTTGAATTCCCGTGACATATTTTGAAATCTCTAAAAACTCTTCAAAAACTCTAAAAATCTTTAAAATCGCTTAAAGTCCTATCAAAATCCCTCATAATTCTTACAAATCCGTGGGAATCCATAAAAATCTTCGAAATATATTGAAATCTTACGAGATCTCTTGATATCATTGAGATCCATTAAAATTCATTAAAATCTTCAAAATCCATCGGAACCTTTTCGAATATCTAGAAATTCCTTAGAATACATTTTGAAATGCATTAAAATATTTTGAAAGTCATTACAATTCCTGTAAATCCCTTAAAATCCTTTATATTATTCGAAAAATATCCCGTGAAATCATCGGAACCCCTTTAAATCTCTTAAAATCCATTAAAATCCCTTCAGATTCTTTAAAATCTTTTCAATTTTTTTGAAATGGTTTGAAATCTCTTAAAACCCTTCAAGTATTCAAAATCTCATTGAATCCCCCAGTATCCTTCAAAATTCATAAAAATACTTCGATATCACATTAAATCCTTTAATATCCTTTGAAATCCTGTAATATATTTTGAAATATCTTAAAACTCTTTGAAAACTCTAAAAATCCTTGTAATCGCTTGACATCTCCAAAATCACTTATAATCGTTTAAAATCCGTGAAATTCCTTGAATATGTGTAAAATATTTCGAAATTTTACGAGATCCCTTGATATCTTTAATTAAAATTCCTCGAAACCTTTCAAAATCCTTTATTTTATTCGGAAATCATTCAAAATTACGTTAAATCTTCTGAAATCTTACAAAATCCTCTAAAATCCGTGTATACTCTTTTAACTCTTTGAAAATCCCTTAAAATCATTTGAAATCCAGTGAAATCATCAAAACCCCTCCAAATCTCTTAAAATCCGTTAAAATCCCTTAAAATTTTTTGAAATCCAGTAAAATCATTGAAACCTCTTTAAATCGCTTAAAAAATTTAATATCTCTTAAAAGTCTTTGAAATCTTTGTAAATCTTTTGAAATCTTCTGAAATTCGTGAAAATACTTCTGTATTGCATGAAATCTTTAAAAACCCCATGAATTACTTTGGAATATTTAAAAAAATCTTAAAATCCCCAAAAAACTCTTAAACTCCCTTTAAATCTGAGGAAATCGTTCTTAATTTCTTCAAATCCATCAAAATCCATCGAAATCCTACCGTATCTCTAGAAATTCTTTCCAATCTATTAAAATCTCTGAAGATCTGATTAAACTCTTTGAAGGCCCTTAAAATGTTGTAAAATCCCTTGAATAAATTGTGATTCTATCTAAAACTGTACTAGATAATTTCTTCAAACTCTTGAAATATACGTAATGAATGGAAGTTCCCTTTCAATGAAAGGTTCAAAAGGTTTTAAAATATTTCAAGAGTGGTGAAACCATTATTTAATAGTAAGGCATAAGTATTTTAAGATGAAAGAATATTTGTTTCTAAGAAATAAAAAATAAGACAATAATCGCACTTAGTGCAAGCGTGTTTCTTGGCATATTGTAGTAAAAGTTTATGAAAATAGACGAAGTTAATTTCTAAGGGATTTCTGGTATTAACAATTATAATTTTCTAACTTTTTTAAATGCTTTATAAAGCTATAGAATTATTTTTTTTATCATTTTTACAGACACAACGACTTACCTTGGAATATACGAAAGTTCCTAAAGAATCAACTGAGAGAATTCAAGTTTGATGACCTCAGGAACATCCCTCCTTGGTCCCAGAGCGCTTGGAGTCATACGGATCTCCGGAGACTCAAAGAAGGCATGGTTGCCGCTCAGGTACGAGAGTCGATCTTCCTACTCAATTTAACTTCCTGCGTCAACTTATTCTTCTCCTAAAAAGAAAAAAACCAAAGTGATAAAGTTTGGCACTGCGTTTATTTCCGCTATTATTTTTTGCCGAAAATTTAACAAGCACATTTTTCCTTTAACTTTGTATCAAATTGCTTATACATAAAACAAAGTATACATTGATATTTCAATTTCTCTTCAATTTACATTAACGAAAAAGAAGTTTTACAATTTTTGAAACCATTAAAGATTATTTCAAGGCTTTTCATCGGAAATGGGTTATTTTAACCAAAAAATAGAAGATTATTTGTTTTTTTTGGCATTTCATACCGCAAATTGGTGCTTTTAATAAAAAATCCTTGGATTTTACAGAAGATAAAAAAAATTTCAACAATTTTAGGTTATACTCACGGTTTTTACCGGAAATCAGTATAGATTCAAAAAACGATTTACAATATTGGAACAATTTCAGGTTATGGTAAAATATTTCATCGGAAATCGATTATTTTAAACGAAAATCATTTAACTTCAGAAATAAATCTTACATTGAAAGTTGAACTACTTAGTTCAAAATTCATTTTTTTTGTTGGTACAAAATTTAATTTTGTTGTTGAAAATTCATTTTTGTTTCGGTTGAAAATTAATTTTTTAATTGAAAATCTAAGTAGTCCTTTTTTGGTTGAAAATTCATCTTTTGTAATTGAACATTCATCTCATTGGTTGAGCATTCGTATTTTTCGGTTAAATTCAACTTTTTTTGATTTAAAATAAAAACAGTTTTTGGTTGAAATATCAACTATGACATTTTTTGTTAAAATTCATGTGTTTTTATTGAAAATTCAACTAATTGGCTGAAAGTTGAACTACTTTGTTAAAACTTCATTTTTTTGGTTGCAGATTCTTCTCTTTGGTTGAAAATTTAACTATTTTATTGAAAATTCGATTTTTTAGTTGAAAATTAATTTTTCTAACTGAATATTTAATTATTCCATTTTTGGTTGAAAATGTACCTTTATTAGTTGAAAGTTCAACTATTTGGTTGAATATTCATGTATTTTGTTCAAAATTCGTCTTTTTTGGAAAAATATTATTCTTCTTGGTAAAAATCTGACTTTTTTTGTTCTGGTTGAGAATTCAACTATTTGATTGAAAATTCAACTTTTTAGTTGAATTCAACTGTTTTTGATTCAAAATAAAATATTTTTTTAGTTCAAGTATATTTGAAATAATATTTAACCTTAAAAAATAAAGTTAAAATATAAATGTCACTTTTTTTAGGAAATTCAATCTTTTCTTTAGGGGACACATTAGAAGCTTCCATTCCACTATTTTTATTCAAAATAACTTATTCTTCTTCCTGGATATGTTTAAAGGTAATTTTTGCAGTACATAAAATACCACAGGAGCGAAACATCATACTTTCTCATCTTCAAATATTTTGATTTTCATAAAAAGCTGTGGTCGCCTTTATCCTCCGGTGGGGGACAAAGCCGGTGAAATACAGATTGTTAGAAATAATTTTATTAATTATCAAATCATTGTTTTATTCGTGTAATTAATACTTATAGAAATATTATATACAATAATATACAACTCGAAATAAAAAAATCCGCCCGCTTCGCGGGCACATTCTCATAGCGCGCTTCGCGCGCGGCTCGCTTCGCTCGCAAGTTTCAGCGCGCCTAAGGCGCGCACCTGTTGGATCTCGCGCTTCGCGCTCGATTGGGTATTCATCTCGCGCTTCGCGCTCGATTATATGTTTATCTCGCGCTTCGCGCTCGATAATGTATTCACCTCGCGCTGCGCGCTCGGACACATTTGTCGTCTAGGTTTTCACACTTCGTGTCCTCGCTAGTGCACGCTTCGCGGGCTAATACTCTGTTAAAGCTTCATCGTTATGACCTGCTTTTGGTTTAATTATGTCAGTTTTACATAAAAAGATGAACTAATTTACTTAAGGTTCTATCGACCTTAAGGAACACATTCTCATCACGACACTCGCGCTTCGCGCTCGATATTTCGTTTGATCATCATGTGAACCTCGCGCTTCACGCTCGTTTCTGTTCATCGTATAATAGAAACCCAAAAGTTCGCCACGACCATATGTTATGTTCAATCTTCTTCAGATAAAAATGACTAAAGTTGTATTTGATTTAAAATGAAGAAGGTAATTCCTTTACTTTAGCGTATATTTCCGTATCTTTATAATAAATCCTACAATCAGAAAGATTTTTTTCCAACTATCTGAAAAGGGGAGAAAAGAAGTATTTAAGTCGTTTTTGGAACATATATCTTGCT
>CAKNYM010052635.1:327746-339618 GCA_932195095.1 Andricus curvator | reverse complement strand
GATTGATCAGCAACCTGGGTCGGAGCAGTGTTGCGGAATAAACGTGTTATTTGAATAAATGACACGAGAATTCCAGATCAATCTAAAACATATATACCTAACACCTATATACCTATCTAACTTATACCTATATACTCTATACCAATACACCCATATACCCAATACTATTTTCCAACCGAACAAATTACGCCTACCCCGAAAGGGAAATGGCTTAATGGTATAATAATAATAATCACAATTAGGCATACATTTTTCTCATATTCTATGTAAAAACTGTGAATTTCAAACAACTAATCATTGCAAATCACAAAAAATGGCTTTTGTTCATTAATTTGTTTAAAACATTATAAACAATTTTTTGTTCTTACTTTTACCTACTGAAAACTATTGCTAGATAGTAATTAAAGTGACTTTAAGCTCTTCTTTAGTCAATCCTCAGATCTTAAAAAAAGGTACATTTGAAAAGTTAGGATAAAAATATTGTTTATTTTGTTGTTAAATAAAAAATGTTGCTTAAGCCAAATCGAAATTTCCGCACCGAATCGATATACCTGAAAGCCTTACGGTCATTTAAAAAAAAAGTCAAATTCCATTGAAAATTGGGTTGTAGACAGACTTTTGTCCCCAAACAGTACTTTTGGCTACACTGTGTGACGTTATGAGACGCGCCAAAGTACTCAACCCTTATTTTCATAAACAGATAATTATCAGCCGACTTTTTCGCCTACATTTTTCTTAAAAGAAAAAGCCTTATTTTCATTTTAATGCTGTGTCTAAGCTCACCTAAATTCGGTGCATGTTGGACAAATATTTTCGGTGAGTCCAGGGGAGCTGCAAAAGTGCGTCTGGCTCACCGAAATTCGGTGACCGTATAACAAAAATATTTTCGGTGAGCGTAGCAGAATGATTTAAGCTTAAAATTAAACAAAAAAATGGTCAAAGTTCGAAAAAAGTGAAATTTATTTATTTTTTGACAACTTGCACATGTAGTTTTTAAAAACAGTACTTTAGCCGATTTGAGAAGATTTTCTTTTGTTCAGCACCCCAAGGTTCAATATTCTTAATTTGTTCGCAGTCAGCCTTAATATATATTTTAAGTGCATTGTGTTATTTTGGGGCCTTTTTACGGCATTTTTTATTCTCCTTTAATTTTTCATCAGAGAATTACAAATCAATAGATCAATATATCAGTAGCATCAAACTCATGATAAACTTAGTTTTTCAAGTAAACTTTTTTCTGAGAATTCTTTTAAAAACGCGAAATAGAGTTCAAAAAATGTCATTGCGTGCCTGATCTGAGCCATCACCTCCTCTATTCATGAGAGGTACTTTCACCAATTCAGCTATCGCAGCACGCAAGTGAATATTTTAGAACTTGTACTTGATCAACCGAAAGGGGTCAACCTAATCTTCTATGTTTTTGAAGGAATTTTTGGCTGAGATATTAATTTCGAAGTAATTCTTTTTCGTTCGCATAAATTTTTGAGAACACTGTGGTATTTGTAGTATATTAGGTACACTGCAAAAAAAAGCATTGAACTTAATACACAAGCATCGAAGCTAAGGTTGACACCTTCCGGTTGACCAAGTACAAGTTCTAAAATTTTTACTTTCGTGCTCTAATGAAAAATTAGAGTAGACTCAAAAATGCCGTAAAAAAGCCCCGAAGGAACACAATGCACTTAAACATCTATGGATACCGCAAAAAACATTAAACTTAATATATATTATTGAGGTAACAGAAATTACTTTAGCTTAATCTAACTCTTTTTTATTTATGTTTTTTTGTGAACCATACCAGCTCTCTCCTATAAATTATTTTTAACAAAGAATGTGCTCTCAGCCATTTAATTGTGACTTCACCAAAAATGCACTCCTATACTTTGTTGCAGAATTTACATAGAAAATTAGAAGCCACCAGAATGTTCCGTCCGAGACAGTGTTTTGTTCGCTTGTGTAGAGAGCTAACTTTCCTCAAAATGCAGAATGAATTCTGTAGCATCCCTTTTGTGGGACACCCAAGTTGCGCCGTAGTCACCAGGTGACTTTAAATCTGAAGGTAGTTAGAATGAAACGTCATGCCGCAGGAAACTTTGGTAATGCTGTGAATCGAATTAAAGGGAGGTTCAGAGTAACCGCTGCCTGCTTAATTAATCCTTATTTGCGTGACCCTTGCCAAAGGCCCGCACAGCTTAACCAAGCTAGTTTAATTCGACTATACCCACGATCTGGAGACTCAACATACACACTCAAAAAATGCTAAAAAAATTAACTTTGTACCAAAAAAGACGAATTTCGAACAAAACACGTAAATTTTAAACTAAAAAAGATCAATATTTTCAATCAAAAATGAAATAGTTATTTTCAATTAACAAAATTATATTTTAACAAAAAACAAACAAATTTTTAAGAGAATAGTTAAATTTTCTACTAAACTATAGGACAACGATCTAGATATTAAGCTGAAGTATTTGCATATTAAAATTCAATATCCAGGTATTAAAAACTCTAAATATGAAAATATTGAGATATTAAAATTTACTATCTCGATATTATATTTTAATATCAAGATATTACATCTATATATCTAGATCATTGTCCTATAGTTAAAAATATAGATATTGACCCTTAATATATATTTTTCTCCGTGTAGAGATGAGTTTCCAATTAAAATGATGAATCTTCAACAAAAAAAAAAGAATTTTTTTAAAAGTAGTTCAACTTTCAACCAAGTACATAGTTGAATTTTCACACAACATAAAAATGAATTTTCTGCCAAGAAAATTATTTTTGTACCAAAAATTACGAAATTTCATCGAAATACATGAATTTTTGACTGGAAAAGATCAATTTCGAACCAAAATGAAAATACGTAGTTATTTTTAATTATCGAAACTAATTTTCAACAGAAAAAAAAATTATTTTCAACAGAATAGTTAATTTTTCCACGAAACAAATGAATTGTCAACTAATATGATAAATCTTTAACCAAAAGAATTGATTTTTAACATGGAAGTTCAACTTTCAATCAATTAGTTAAATTTTCCCACAACGAAAAATAAATTTTCCGACAAGAAAATTAAAATACTGCCAATAAAAAGGAAAATTTCAACAAAATACATGAATTTTCAACCAAACAGGTAAGTTTTAGACCATAGAGATGAGTTTTACAACTGAAATGATGAATCTACAACCAAAAAAAATGAATTTTTCACATAATAGTTCACTTTTCAACCAACTAGTTGATATTTAAAACAAGAAGATTAATTGTCTACCCAAAAAGATAAATTTTCAATAAAATACAAGAAACAAGCGTCGACTCAACATTCAAACTCAAAAGTAAAATCCATCAACAAAGTTAGCTTTCGTCAATATCGCTTAAATGGATACGGTTTAATGTGCACAATCGATTTTTAATGCACTCAAACTCAAAGTAAATTTTGACTGATTCAAATAATGCGAATTCGACAACTGAAAAATCAGTCAACAGTGACTTTTCAAATCAATAAATTTGCATCACTGGTGAATTAGTCATTAAATGATCCAATCTGTCGTTTTTTAAACTTAAAAAAGTCATTTTTCAACAAAAATGGAATTTTGAACAAGATAGTTGAATTTTCAACAAATGAAAATTGTCAAGACTAGAGGAAGCATTTTCAACAAAATAGAAGAATTTTCAACAAAAAAGTTGAATCTTGTACTAAAAAATATTAATTTTAACTAAACAGAAACAAATTTTTAACAAAATCGTTAAATTTTCGAGCAAATTGATAGACTTTCAACTAGAATGAGGACTTTCGTTTCTGGCATGAAATTGTTAGGAAGCGGTGATTGTGTGGTGCTGAGTTTGGTGCTGAGTTTTGTGAGAATGCAGAGAAATTTGAGGTGAGTTGATAGTAGGAGTTTGTACAAAAGTTCTGTGGATTAAAGATTGTTTGTTAGAAATAATAGAAGTGAAGTAGTGAGTGATATTTTGTGAGTTTGAGACTGATTTGGGTCGGTTGGGAGGTTAGTTTGCTTTACGCGAGGAGGGAAAGTAGCGGAAAAGAATATAGGAGAAAAAAGAAGGAGTACTCTGAGTTGTGCGATAAAAAACAGCGGAAAAAAATAAAAGGTTTGAAAAAGAGACGGAGAAGACTAGGACAGAAGAAGAGGTTTGGGAATTATTAAATAGAGAGAGAGAATGAAGGAAAAGAGTAAATCAGGATATTGAGATGGTAAAATTAAAAAATATATTTTATAGGATTGCTAGGAGGGACAAAGAGGAAAGTCAGGTGAAGAGGAAAAGATGATAGGGAAAGAGATAGAATAAACAAAATGAAAAACTCAGACCGTGAGTTTGGAGGTGGGGAGAGTGGGAATAAGGAGAAGGAGAAGCTGAGAAACATAGAACAAAGAATACAAAAGAAAGAGAGAGAAGACAGAAAAAGAAACATAGTGATAAAGAGTATAAGATTAGAGGGGAAGGAGCTGATAGAAGGAGTGGAAGAAATACTAAAAAGGATTGATGCTAAGGTAGAGGTAGAGGAAGTGCGAAGTGTAGGAAGGGAAGAGCGAAGAGGGGAGAGAATGGTACTAGTAAAACTAAAGAAATGGGAACATAAGAGGGAAGTGATGAAAAACAAGAGGGTGTTATATGAAAGCTCGAAGAGAATAGAGGATGATTTGACATGGGTAGAAAGAAAGATGCAGTATAAGTTGAGGAAAATAATGAAAGAGGAAAGAAAAAAGGGAAGAAGAACGTGGGTTAAGTGTGGGAGAATACAGATAGAAGGTGTATGGTGGAATTGGGATGAGGACAGCGAAGAGTTAGTAAAAAATGAGGTGTCGGGAAACTAGGAGAGAAAGGAAGGGGAGAAAAAGAAATAAAAAATAGTAGGAAACAAAATGGAGACGTGGCTAGATCAAAAGGGATGGGAAAAAGTAAGGGGAAGATTACCAAGAGGTTACAAATGGCAGGTTCAAAATGCAAAGAGCAAGTATAAAAATGGCAGAGCAATGGGAGGAATGGTGATGGGTGTAAGGAAAGAATGTATAACAGAGAAGGATAAAAAATAGTTGAAAGAACATAAAGAAGGACTAATAGTGAAAGAGATAAATATGAAAGGAGCGAGGTGGAAGATAGTGGGAGTTTATGCGAACGGTGACATGTAGGAGAAATCAGAGGAGATGAGAGAACTGATGGCAGAAAATAAGCAAGATATTAGGCTTATAATAGGAGGAGATTTCAATGCAAGAACAAAGTAAAGGGGGATGGGAATGTGGTGGAGAGCAAGGAAGAAAATCCAAAGACAAGATACTGAAAGGGGAGGGAAAGAAGTTGTTAAAGAGCCTAGGGGAGATGGGATTGTTTATCCTAAACGGAAGTTGAGAGGGGGATGAGGAAGGGGAATATACGCATTCAGGAGGAAAGAGGAGAACGGTAATTGATTATGTGGTAGTGGACGACGAGGTAAAAGAGAAGGTTAATAAACTAGAGGTAGCGAATTATATAGATTCGAATCACTTTCCCATAATAGTGACAGTAGAGGGAGAAATAAGTGATAACAATGAGGCTGAAAAGGAAGCAAAAGAAAAAAAAGCAGGAAGAGGGGATTGGTCAGTGGAAGGTAAAGAATAGTTTCAAGAAAAAGTCAGGAATATCCAAATTGGGGAAGGAAATGTAAACGAGGAAATGGATATACTGATAGGAGAAATAAAAAGAGTATTAGAGTGCACAAGAAAAGAAGAAGTTAGTGAAGGATCGGATAGAAATGGATGGGAAGAGGAATGTAAACAGAAGAAGAAGGAAATGAGAAGGAAATTAAGAAACTCGAGAAAAGGGGCAAGTGGTGGGGAAGAATATACGAGAAAAAAGAAGGAGTATACTTAGTCGTGTGATAAAAAAAAAAGAAGAGGAAAATAAAAGGTTTTAAGAAAAAGCGGAGAAGGCTAGGATGGAAGAAGAGGTTTGGAAGGTGGTAAATAGAGAGAGAGAAGAAGAAAAAGAGTAAACCAGGATATTGAGATGGTGGAATGGAAAAAAATATTTTATGGAATTACTGGCAGGGGTAGAGAAGAAAGTTAGGAAAGGAGGAAAAGATGGTAGGGAAACAGATGAGGAGGAGGACATTGCAAGGGAGGAAATAGTCAAGGTTATAGGGATGATTAAAGATGGAAAGGCACCTGGTATAGATTAGATTCCAAATGAAATCTGGAAATATAGGGGGACAGAATTAAAGGAATGGGCATGGATAATGTGAAATAGAGTATGGAGAGGAGAGGGGTGGCCAGAGTTATGGAAAGAAAGAGTAGTGATACCAATAGTGAAGAAAGGCAAAGGGGAGGAGTTTAAAGATTATAGAGGAGTGACACTAATGCCAACACTGTATACAGTATATGTGACTGTTTTATCTGAGAGGTTAAAAAAAGAACTTGTGGAAAAAAGATAGAGCCACCAAGTCAGAAAAGGGTTTAGAAAAGGGATGGGGGTGATGGACACTATATATGTTCTGAACTATTCAGTAAATAAGAGGATTAAAAGGGAGAACGGGACAATGATGGCAATGTTCGTGGACTCAAAGGCGCCGTTTGACTAATCAGACCGAGGCGAGATAGAAAAAGTTATATTAGACTTGGAGGAAGAAATGAAGAGAAAATGGTGGGGAGGAGTCAGGATAGGGAACGAAAAGATATATACACTGGTATACGCAGACGATATAGTGTTGATGGCAGAGGATAAAGAAGGCATGGCGGGCTTAATTACAGGATTAGTGAAACACTTAGAGGGGAAAAAGTTGCATTTAAATGTATAAAAGACAAAGATAATGAGTTTTAGAAAAGGAGGGGAAACAAAGAAAGAATGGACGGGGAGATGGAAGCGAATAAAATCAGAAGAAGTAAAAGAGTTTAAGTATTTGGGATATACCTTGCCAACGAATGGAGATCATAGAGCTCATATAAGAGAAAGGATAAAAAAAGCAGCAGGGGTAATGAAACAGATATGGGAAGTAGGAAGAAAAATGTTTAAAAAAATTGGAGAAGGAGAATGTGGTTATTTGAAACGCTGGTATGGCCGATATTAGGTTATGGAGCAGAGATACGGGGATGGAAAGAAAGGAAAGAGATTGAGAGTTTACAAGTAAGATATATAAGGTGGACGCTAGGTGTAGACTGGAGGATGCCGGAATATATGGTGAGAGAAGAAGCGCACAGGGATAAATTAAGTACTAGAGCGGGAAAAGAGGGCATAGAATTTTGAGACGGAGCTTACGGAGGGAAAGGGGGGGGGAGTTAGCGAGAATGCGTTTGATGGAGGTAGAAGAAAGGAGAGGGAGGGCGATGGAAGTAAGAAGATGGGAAGAAGAAAGGAGGAAGTTCTTTAAAAATGGGAAGAGGAAACATGGGATCATACATGGGAAGGATGTAGAAGAGGAATGGAAGATAAAGGAAGCTGGCAAGAGAATGTGGTAAAGATTCTAGGGGAGGATGGTTTGGGAAAAGAGTGGATGAAGGAGTTAGAGGGTGCTAGGGGAGCAAATGAGAAGGAATGAAAGAATGGAGGCAAAAAAATAGCAAAATGGAGTTACAAGAGAAATGAAAGAAAAAGGAAACGGAAGTAGCTTAAATTAGAAGCGTAAAGGTTAGTAAGTAATGGTTATGTAATACCATTAGTGAATTAAAATGCGTTTACGTTATCTCTCTCTCTATCTCTATCTCTCTCTCTCTCTCTCGCTTGCACTCTTGCTTTCGATCGCTCGCTCACTCGCTCACTCGTTCGCTAACACGTACCAAATTGCGCTTTCATCAAAAAATATGAATAAGGATATAGATATAAGATTTTCTGTAAATAGGTGTAAATAACTGTAAATAGTAAGGATAAGATTTTATAAAACACGTAGAAGGAAGTGTTGTAAGAAATGGAAGTCATGTAAACATGACAACATGACAAAACATGACAAAACAGATAAATCCTCAACGAAAAATGTAATAGTTGATATTTCAAACAAAAAAGATTTTTAATTTAAAAAAAGTTGATGTTTCAACCAAAATAGATTTTTAATTTATATCAAAAATAGTGAAATTGAACTAAAATATTTCAATTAGTAAAATAATTCAAATAGTTGAATCCGCCATCAAATAGTGAAATTTTAATTAAAAAAGATGAATTTTCAACCAAAAGTGGAAGTCTTCAACTTCAATTAACTAAATTAATTTTCAATAAAATGTATGTTAACAATATAGTTTATCTTTCACCAGAAGATGAATTTTCAAATGAAATGATGAATCTTCAACCCAAAGAAATGAGTTTTCAACAAAGTTGTCTAACTTTCAACCAAGCACTTGAATTTGCAATAAAAAAGATAAATTCTTCACAAAAGATTTACATCTTTTATGAAGAAATAGAAGAATGTAATAGTTGATGTGTCAACCAAAAAAGATTTTTTTTTAAATCAAATGCAATTGAATTAGACCAAAAAGATGAATTTTGAACCAAGAATATTTATTTTCTACCAATAAAGACAAAATAATCTAATGAGTAATATCCACTGATCAAATCAGTATTGTTGAAGGATCTAAGCCGTAACTTTCATTGTTCAAATCGATAATTTTGAATGACGTTATCAGTATCTTTCATTAATTAAATTAGCCAGTTTGAATTATATATAACGAACAACTTTCACTAATTAAATCGGTCATTTTGATCGATCTTATCCGCAACTTCCAATCATTTATTAAAATGTATAGGAATTTAATGAAGAATTTTAATTTAGGAATAATTCTACTATTTTATTATTGCAGACAAATCATCCACTTCCATTGACTGAAAATCAGTCATTTTAACTGACTATTTGATTTAGTCAGTAATATGGACCGACTCATCTGTCAAAACGACTGTTTTGTCAGTAGAAATTACCGGATTTTTCAGTCAAAGCATGCTTGATTAATTCACTCAGTCAAAATCAGCTATTTTTTCATTTCTTTTCTCAAGTTTCTAAATACATATATTTCCCGTCCAGACTTTAAACTTGTTAACTTATCAGTGGGTGAATTATTACAATGTTTGTCAACCATGCTAGATTTCCCTAGCGCCATAAAACTTCTTACCAACTTCAGCAATATTCAATTTTATCCTCCGTCGTTCCAAATCCTGAAAGTTCATTTTATTATCATCCCTTCTATCTATCATATCTATCATCTCGCGTCCAGCTTTACAAAAGATGCTCTAGCTCTCTCCAAGTTTTCAAGTTTGCCATATACGAATCAAGGAAGAAAAGAGCAAAAATATTATTTCAATCAATTATTTTTAGGATTGCTTCTAGTTACAGAAACTGTTCTTTGATTTGAAGACTTGAAAATTGTTAGAAGCAAACATCACACTAAATCCAAAGATGTCAAATTTTGATCCAAATGTAGATCAAACACAGTGTTCTAGGATTGAGTTCAACGCAAAAGGGCATGCACCTCTCGTTTTTCTTCTCAAATCAGTTCAGTGACGCCTCACGATTATTTTGAGACCAAAAAGAAAAAATCGCTGGAGGGATTGTTGAATGAACTTAATTTTTTATTTTCAGTTTATTATGTATATTTTTGTAAAAATAACTTCAATGCGGTCCTTTTGTACTTTCAACTCTGTAATTTGTCGCAAATTTGAGCGCGCCTAGGGCGCGCGACCGTTAGTTCTTACGCTTCGCGCTCGATAATGTATTTACCTCGCGCTCGGTCTTTGTATTTCCCCCACATTTGTGCGCAGGCATTACAAATTAAAGCTCAAAGCATCAACAACTGTAATTTGGTGATTGTGAATTCTCTTTTGTTAAAGCTCCTTCGGCTTTAACGAACACATTCTCATCACGTATCTCGTGCTTCGCACTCGACTTTGTCGAAAATGCGAACTTTTCTACAGTATGTTCAGCTCTATTATATAAAATGTATATTATATTCATTTCTGTACATCGGTCTCTGGCTGCTTATTCAGATATTACAAAATGAAGTATAAATTTTATTTTTCATGATTACTTTAATATTTGTTCCTTATTTTACACTAATTTTAATTCTCAGCTACCCTGAAAAATGTATCATTTCAATAAATCTATATTATTACAATACATAATATGCATTGGTATTGAAACAAAAGTATTTTCAATATCTTCCTTTTAATTAAAAAAAACAGTCAAGAGCTATTTTATAGAACCTTTAAAACCAAATAATTTTGGTCTCTTGTCTATTCATTGTAACTTGCGGGGTTACGTGGAAAAGTTGAATCATTACGTTTCTCAGTTTGATTTTTCATGGCTAAAACCATAAATATTGACAGTTAGTAGAAGACTGGCTAACGAACTTAACCTGTCTTTTTGAACCACAAATCAGTGTGCAAAAGGAACTTCGAATCAGAAAATTCCTTCGAAAGTTATCGCGTCGTCAGACAACAGGCAGACAGACAGACCGCCAGACAGACAGACAGACATGTTCGTAAAAACTATTTTTTCTGGCTCAGGGGGTCTGAAAATGTCGAGAATTGAAGAAAACTGGATAGGTCCAAAATCACATGAATCTAAGACATTCCATCTGAATGATGAGAATGTAAAAACTTACTAAAGAAACTTTCATAAAAGCGGATATTTTTCAACAAGCTTAAAATCGGTCGTATGACAGATATAACATTTTATTTTTATTTAGATTTCCTATTGATTAAGTCTTCTTTAACTAATATTCGGAGTATTTCTTTTCTACAATGCACAGCAAATATGCTATTTCACAAAAACTAAAACTAACGTTTTCTTTTTACAATTTTTTCAGAGAAATATGAATTCTGAACGCTGTATCTCCTAAACTATATGAGACAAAAAATTATTTTTGAGTTATATGACAATCCCTTAATTAAGCAATTCCTAAAGCGCCTTTCTCCTTTTTGGTCTCAAAATAGTCGCGAGGCATCACTGAACTTATTTCAGAAGAAAAAGGAGAGAGGCAAGCCCTTTTGGGTTGAATTCAATCCAAGCTCACCATACAAAGCGTTGCACAATGAAAAACAATTGACATTTAGGAACATGTCAAAATAGTTGGTACGGAAAATTTGATCAAACCTTACGTAAAGGGAAGGGGGTCCAAAGCATTTCTTATGTAAGTTTCCCATGTCTATTTATTTAAAAAATGCAATCTGGTGAAATCCCTAAAAATCATTGCAATCCCTTGAAATCTCGTGAAATCCCTTTAAATCCTTTAGAAACTGTGGACATCCCCTAAAATTGTTTGAGATTACGTGAAATCTTTTGAAATACTTGAAATCGATTGAAATCTTCAAAATCTCATCAAAGTCCTTTATAATTTTTTTAAATCCTTGGAAATCATCACCTAAAATCTCTTAATTTTCGAAATCCCATTAAAATTGCCTGACAGCTTTGAAAATGTGCGAAAATTCTACGGTATCTGTTGATTTAAAATCCCGTGACTTCTGTTGAAATACTTCTAAATCTCGTAACATCCTTCAAAAATCCTTTAAATCCTTTGTGATTCGTGGAAATCGATCTTGATTAGTTTATTTATTCCCTCAAAATCTTTCATTAGTTTAGCTGAGTCCTCAAAATCCCTGTAAATCCATGAAAATCCTTCGGTATCTCTTGAAATCTGTTAAAATAATTTTTAAACTTTCATAATTCGTTGAAATCTTTCGAAATACTTTGAAATCTCATGAAATTGTTAAAAAGCTTTGGCAATCTCGTTAAATTCCGTAAAAATTTTTTAATTTTTTCAAACACTTTGCTGTCCTTTAGAGTACCTTCATATCCCTAACAATCTGTAGAAATCGTTCCAAATCAAGTTTACAGTTAAAATAATTGATATATTGTTAATATATTAAGTGAAACATATAAAGACTTGCGCAAGAAGGGGG
>CAKNYM010052635.1:242189-327346 GCA_932195095.1 Andricus curvator | reverse complement strand
CTCCAAGACTTCGAGAAACGAACTATATTCATGATCGAATTCTCGGCTCCGTCCGAATACAACATCAATGCAAAGGAGAAAGAAAAAGAGGAGAGGTATCAAGACCTTAAAAGAGAGCTACAACGACTGTACCCAAAATATTCGGTACAAGTAATTGTCCTTGTGATAGGTGCTCTCGGAGGTGCGAAACTATCACTGGTTCGTAACCTTAAAGCCATACCCGCGTGCCAAAAATATGCCAAGGCACTTGCGAGATGGATGCAGAAAGCTGTCATCCTTGGGTCGCTTCGTGTCCTCAAGACACACGAGGGTTTCGCCGGCCTGCCGTTGTGATTTTGTGGTTGCCTATGACCACCCATCTCACGGTTGTGAGACGTGGCCATAGGTTTGATTTACCGCGGTGCTACTGGGGGCTATTGACATTTTGTTGGATGGCAGTTGCTCTTAGTGGGACCCTGCGGTGGTTGTTTAACTTTTTTTTTCAAATTCTATATATATATGGGTGTTTTATATCTTCCTATACAATAATGAATCAGATTTGCAAAAAACCGGTATTAGGAAAGTTATATTAAAAGCCTTGAAGAATAAGCTGAAAACTTTCAAGATTCTACTGAACTTCTTATATTCGCAAGTTTGAAACTTTTCACATTCTCGAACAGTTTCGGGTTTTTAAATTATCTTAATTTTTTTTTCTCAATCAAACAAGGAAAAAATTAAACAGTCTTAACATTCAGAATAGCAAATTTCTTTTTCTGTAATCTTATAATTAAATTAATGGTTTATTTATTATTTAACATTCTCTTTATCAGTCAATGATTATTTATAAATTTGAAGAAGGTAATCTTTGAAATTAAACCCTTTCTAATCGAGATAAGATCTAAAGTAGACTTTATCCTCGTGGGTTGTTTGTTGGGTACTGACAAACTTTAAAGTCTCATGGGTCGATTCCAAATGAAACTGAGACGTTCTTAAATTCTCAGAGGGCTAACCAGACGATAGAGACTCATTTGTTACCCAGTCTCAACTCCATTTATCATTGTCACAATTGATTTAAGTTGCAAGACGGAAATAGCTACATAACCATTACGAGCCATTGATCGCTATACCCCACAGTGGTCCAGAAATGGATTTTTTCGGATAAATTCGTGCATAAGATATAGTTCTTCATCGATTTAAGACTCTTTTTATAGAAATTCAGTAACGTCGAGGACACCTAAAAAATTCGGGATTAAAAACATACACTCGCTTTTCGCAGGACATCTGCGAAACAATATGAGATAAAATAATTTCTAAACAAGAATCGGAAAGGTTATTAAATTCCACGTCGAATGAGTGTCATTTAAGGTATTTCTGTTAAATAAAGACTGAGATAGTGAAATAGAAAGACAGGTATAATTTCTTATTTTTGCTCATTTTCAAGATTCAAATTCAACTACTAGTAAAATCTAGAACAATATTGGTAACAATTTAAAAGTCACGCGCAATGAACTCTGAAATCTACTCATCAAAATAAGTGTAAGAAACTTCAAAAATATATACTGGTTCTCGAATTATCACTACAAATGTGCAAGTCAAAAAACGCTCGTTCGAACGGTGAGGTGCTCAATCTTCTGTCCTTTGTCAATGCACGGAAAATCTATATATCATTCCTTGAATTGCAAACAACTTCACCCCACAATGTGGGGCTAGGTCGCTATAAAAAGAGTAGAAGAAGTAGCGACTTTTGGAACAAGCGAAAAAGCTATAAGTCTAAAAAAAGTATTTAAAAAAAGTGTTAACATGTCTAAAAAGTTTACTTTCGCTTTCTCACTTCTTACTTTTTTAGTTTATTTCCAAAAAAGTGTACTATTGGGAATATATTAATTTAAGAAGTACTGGCTTTATCTTTAGCCTCTCCCAAAAACATCGACTAGTGCTCTTATATGATTCTAAAAAAATGAGTAAGTCAGGCCCGGCAGCACGCGTCGGCTTGATCATTGATATCGATGATATGGATATTTGCAGAAATGAAATATGTTTTGAGTTTTTAATTGACCACCATTTTTGACTAAAACTTAGGTAGAGATAACGTTGCGAAAATTCTTACGAACATTCGCCAAACCTTCCTTGGGAACTTTCTTCGATACGCAGATATTTGCTTACTTCCGGAAACCTTCATGGAACATTTTTAAGAATTCTCCGAACCTTCCATTGGAATAATCCAAAAATATTCAGGACAAATTTTGTTCTATCCGAGTTCGGATATCCCATGGATATTTTGAGATATAAATGGGACCCAAATGGGATATCCCGCTGATATTCCTTGCTGCGTGGGCAATACTTCACATTTTATTCAAAGTTTACTTCGAAATCGATCCATCGTCTGGTCCTCTATTTATCATGAAAAATAATAGTTCTCAAAGATGGCTCATTATGCAGCTGAAATAAATTTATCGATTACTTCCTCAAGGCTTCTTATCCGTTTGTCAGATGAAAGTGAGAAAAAGTTGAGGAAAAAGAAAAGACCAGCAGAGAAAAGAGTGCGAAGGAGTAATAAAATTGGTGCGAGTGAGAAAGAGTACATGAGTAAGAAGCCTGAGGGTTGAATGAGGCGGAGTGAAAGGAGAGTGGCCTGATCAAACCTGATACTTTTCCGGCTACTCAGCGCAGGCTACTGTTTCAGAAGAGCTTTTACCAAAGTAGTTCCCAAAAGTTTTCAGTCTTGGACAGGGAACAGGAGAAAGAGGGAAATAGTCGAAGTGGTAGTTTGGGTATGGATACGAAAGCATAGACCTCGAGCACTTTGCTTTTCGATATCGAAGATCCATAGCCGACAAGTATTCTCGCTCAGCCAGAAGCCACGGATCCTGCACTTCCGTACGACACATAGGAAACGACTGTAGTTGGCCCCATCGCATCGTCGCCGTAGATGGCAATTTTCCCGTTCCAGAGCAATAAATAAAGGCTCCATGGATCAAAATAAATTGGAGTGCATTTAACTTTTACGAGAGCCGAGTTTCATTACTAAATTCCAAGAGAGTGCTTTATAAAAAAAGAAAATGGACTTTTTAACATTTACGAACACACCCACACACGTCGTACACGTATGTTTCGTAACTGAAGAAAGGGGTCGTCCATACACTACGTTATCAATTTCAGGGCACGCCTCCTCAGTACCAAGCTTCACTTAAATGAGCAGGCTAAAGTTTGTACCTCAGAAATTATGTTTTGGGGATGCCTCCTGAGTATTTTTACAGTATATGAAAAAAATCGTTAGGCCCCCTTTTAAAATAACTCGATATTTACTGTTTTTACATTCTCATTCTAATGAGAAGGTATTGGTTTTATGTAAAATTTGACATAGTCGGTTTTCATCAAATGTCCACGTTTTGAGACCTCCTGAGTCAGAAAAAACGATTTTTACGAAGGTGTCTGTCTGTCTGTAGTCTGTCTGTCTGTCTGTCTGTCTGTCTGTATGTCTGTAGCCACGATAACTTTCGAAAAAATGATCAGATTTGATTGAGCTTTGGCACACTTTTTTATGGCCGAAAAATAGAGAACGAGTTCGTTAACCAGCTATTTTGGATGAAAATCCAAAAAGTGAGCACATTTTGAAAATTTTTGAGACCACTTTTTTGGAAGATTTGAAAATTCTATGTACGGTTATTAGTAGTACGTAAAATGACGAACAAAATACTCTTATGACTTTTCGTGATAAAAAAAAAATTACTGGAGTTATAGCATTTTCAAAATTCCAAAAAACAAACGAAAATGAACATTTTAAGCCGAAAAACGCACGATATGAAAAAAAGTCAAGAGGAGAAAAACGTTGATTCCTGAACACCCTATAATATTTTCATGCCAACTTTTTGAATTTTTTGAAAAATAAAAAATTCAAATTTTGATCGCACAAAAAATTAATGAAAAATCAAAAAAGCCATTTTGCTGTAAAACTATGCAAGATACCAGAAAAGATCATCTCACCAAAATTGTGCACCTAAAAAAGATCTACAAATTTCTTATCATTCACTTTTTGATATGACGCGTAGTTTTTGTTTTATTCGTAAAAAACAGCATTGAAAATAGAAAAATCAAATTTTCAGACGAATATTACCAGCTACGAAAAAATGACCGAAACAAAATTTGTTCATCCATGGAAGAGGTACAAATTTATTGTGACTCATGTTTCGATAGGATGCGTGGTTTTTGTTTTATTCGTGAAAATAACATTGACAGTAAAAAAAATCAAAGTTTTGAAAAAACAATGCAAGGTACGAAAACATATAAATGAACAAAAATTGTGCATTCAAAAAAGACTTACACACCCGTAATCAATTTTTGTGGTAAGAATATATTCAAAATGAAAAAATTAACTTTTTTGATAAACGGCACAAGCTAAAATAAAATGTTAACTAATAAAATTTGTCACCTCAATTATATCATTACTTTTCATTTGAAATCAAATACAAATTTAGTAATTTGTATATGAAGAACATATAACACGAAGCACAAAGTGCGCGCTCAGTGTATTTACCAAATCGCACGCCGTAAGTGCGCTCCAACTTTTTTGTTTCTATCATACGGTTCAAATGATTTTCAAATCAAATATCGAGCGCGAAGCGCGAGTGTCTGGATGAGAATGTGTTCCTTAAGGTCGATAGAACCTTGAGTAAATAAAGTTCCTTTTCAGTCTAAAATAAAAGAAAATTTAACAATCACTTAATATGTAGAGGTTTTGATAATTTTATAATATTTGCAAACAAACTTTTTCTTTTCATCGAAGTCGAACACGAAGTTCAAAAATCTAGAGGAGCCTAGCGTAAAGCGCGATGCAAATACGCCCGAGCGCGTAGCGCGAGGTGAATACATAATCGAGCGCGAAGCGCGAGATAAATATATGATCGAGCGCGAAGCGCGAGATCCAACAGTCGCGCGCCCTAGGCGCGCTCAAACTTGCGAGCGAAGCGAGCCGCGCGCGAAGCGCGCCATGAGAATGTGCCCGCGAAGCGGGCAGATTTTTTTTAATCAATTTATGTGTTTTTTTCGAAAGGAACAAGTAATAAGTAGGGAGACCGGGGCGAGATGAGCATACGGGGTTAAATGAGACACTGCATTTTCTCTGAAAATATGTGATTTTTGTTGCTATTCTTTTCAGAAATAACAGGAATAATGATTTTTAATTCCTCGGAAAAAGAAAAAAATTACATAGGGTAGATAAAGCAAAAATAAAAATGATTAAAATTTCAAAACCTGAATCCTGTTATTCTATATCATAGAGCGAAAAGAAATGATTGAAAATAACAGATAATATTTTTAAGCTAAAGTTTGTCGTGAATTTTATTTACCGAACTTGAATGTACTAACGCATTTATACACAATTAATTCGCAAGATTTGAGTCTTTTTGAGTGAAATTTTTTGAAAAATATATAAAGATTTAAAGGAGAGTTGCAAAAGTGAAAACTTACACAAAAAAACTGACATTCGTGTTTAGAAGAGTCTATGACTGCTATTGTAAAATCTGTTGTGTAAAGAAATTCTAGTGTCAGAGCACCTGCAATTTGGTTTGTTTATAAACTTTATTTTTTGACTTGTTTTCTCAGCATATTCAAAACGAAACTTTTATTTATATTGACAATGACAAATTCCGGAAGGCTTCTAAAATTTATATTTAAAACCACTTCATTACATTTTTCAGAAAAATCCCCATTTTTATGCAGGGAAAAATTATGTTTTTTAGGTGTGAATTTTATAAAAACAGTTAATAAATTATTCTTAAACATTTTAGAAATATGTTATAAATGAAATATTTCAAATAAATGTTAATTCAACTTGAAATGAAAAAAGTTATAATATAAAGGGAAATTTTGAATTAAATAACAATTACAGGCATTTCTATTTTTAAATATATGTAAAATTCTTCCCCTAAGTAATAAGACTTAATTATACCTTACAAAATTATTTGTTGAACATTTTACAGAGCATGAATTGGTACGAATAGTCATATTGCTCAATCGTGAAAAAAATTATATTTTGTCGTGATACTCATTTCCTTTCTTAGAATACTTCAAATAATCATTTATGTGTACGAAAAATACAAAAAATAATCTTCTATTAACTAAAACTAATAAATAGTTGAGGTATCTCATCTCGCCCCAATACGTGTCTCGTCCCGCCCCAGAGCAGGGGGCCAGATGAGACATGTGCACAAATTATAATTTTCATATTTTCATCGCAATTACTATTTTTGGAACACTTCGTCTTTCATGAAACTGATACAAGAAGGTTCATAGAATGTATGAAACCACTTACATTTTTAAAAATTACTATAGATTTCAAATATTTCACTGAAAATTATAACTATGCTCATCTCGCCCCGGCCTCCCCTAACGTTTTCTGTACTAAAAACCTTCAATTTTGCGCCCAAAATAAGTTCCTATGTGATTAATATTGATTGACTTTCCGACCCCTTTTAGATTTTGAAAAATATGTGGAAAAATTTTATTTAAATATGTGGAAGTTCTTTTAAGATTCCACAATTCTGGTCCATTTGTCGTAAAAATTCAAGAAACCAAAAAAAAAGTTCAAAGATTTCCGAAGAATTTAAAAAAAAAGAATGTTCTAGTATGAATAGTTCAGAAGTTATGACCTCTTACACTGATTTTTCAGTGAAAAAAAAACTTTAAATTTTTTAATTTTTGCACAATATCTCATCCCCTGTAAGGTAAACGTCCCAGTAATCCCTGCGGTCCCAGTAATCGCCAGTTTTGAAGTGTAAACGCCAGAAGTAAGTATTTTCCGCATTAAAATACATTCCTAAAATATTTTTAAGTAAGTTTGAACAGTGTTTGTTATGGAAACCAAATTAGTTTTTTTGTAAAAATAGTGCACATGGATAAAAAAAATTGATTTGTATTGCCGGTGGCCATGAATCACGAAACGTGGAAAATAGCTTAACATTTAGGTTATGAAAGACGTTTCTTTGTTTAAGCTTTTAATATGTCAAGAAATTACTTGATCGGGACGAAAATTATTTTTTTGTAATGAAAGATCATTTTTGTTTCATAAAATTAAGCAAATTCTTCATTTAGTACCTTCCCGTTCGAAAAATATCGGGCGCGATTATAGGGAATTTCAAAAGCATAGTTGCTCGAGTAATCGCGGGACGAATCTGTCAAAATTTTATTTCCATATTTCGTTACAAATAATGATTTAATTAATTTCAAAAAGGCGGGAAATGAAATCGGAGAACTGACTTGTTACTGCGTGAAAAATAATCGTAATATAAATTAGTGCTTAAAACTGAAAAAAGGTGATGTAAAATATTGGCATGACTATTATAGTGATTTCATCAGCAATTTTTTAGTTTATTATCATTTTTTAGTAAAGTTAATATTTATTGAGTAGTTTTTCATTAACTAACATTAATCTATACTGCATAATATAAAGAAAAATGTGTAACAGATATATAATTATTGATAGTTTTGATGTTCTGACAACGTAAACAGAACATTACCTCCAAATACACATGATTTTTTTTGTCACTGCAATTTATCAAATTTCGTCATTGTGTTTATAATTTATGTTGCAAAAAAGTTAATTATACAAATTACCAGTGTGTAAATTTTTGCATCCCATGTAATTATGTTGTACTTAGCCATTTTATAGAACAAAGTTAGGTTATATGACTTTATACGACTCAATATTATTTTTCGAATTTTATTTTAAAAAGGAAAGTGTTAATAATTTTTAATTATAATATTCAGCATTATAAAAGAATTTCATCATTGTAGTTATCACTTATCGTGATAAAAATTCTAATAAATATTTACTTCGATTTATTTTTGAGACCACTTTATTTCTTATAAATAAAATATTAATTTTATTCGAAAATATTTTTAATTGGAATAAAAACTAAAATTTTAAAAGAAAATTCATTTTTATTATGATTAATCTTATAATGTCCATCAGACGTATTGGAACTATCAGAAGATTCGATTTTGAGGTTATGTTCTGACGGATTTCATCTCGGAGGCCTCAATCTCTCGTCAATCAATATAAAACTAACAATACATCTTTCATTTCATTAAAGTATACTTAAAATACAAAGATACACTTGAAATACACGTCCAAATCACTAAAAACTGATTTCAAGAAAACTTAACCTTTTTGGCGAAGACTGGGAAACGACTGGCGATTACTAGTACATGGCAGATTCGGAAATGGCGGTGACTGGGACATCGGTGCTTTTTGACTTTTAATTGTTTATCAATAAGAAGTAATATTAAATATAATGTAAAACCAATTTTTATAATATTCTGGGATGTTTAATGCTTCAATCAGTACCAATAATTTTTTAACTAATCCTTCCAAAACAATTTTCGAAATATTTGAAGTCAATGAAATCTCTTATGGTGGCGATTCCTGGGACGTTTACCTTACATCCCACATGAAATTTGTGTGGAAATAAATTAAAGAAGCTTAAATTATCTTTAAAACTCAAAAAAATAATTAATTCTATCTTCTATAGAACAGAAGTTATAGTCTCTTATAGCAGGCTGCTTTTTGTGGAACTTTATCATGGATCGCATTTTTGATTAAAATTTATTTTGTATATATTGCATCAGCACTTTTCACTATTTTCTTTAACTCTTATACAAAGCAAACCGTCAGAAATGAAGGTTTAAAACCATCAATTAGAGAAAACTTATAAATTATTTATTGTTGCTTTATATATATATATATATATATATATATATATATATATATTAATAATTTATTAATACTGGCATGAACAAGGCGACAGAGAGATAATAGAATTTCACAATGTGAACTATTTACAACATTTTTAAAATATATTCACACATGAAGACAGTTACCATAATTCGATTTTTAAATTTGTAAAAAGAATTCCACAAAAAGCAGCCTGCGTTAATAGACCATAACTTCTGTTCTATAAAAGCTAGAATCAATTTTTTTTAGTTTTAAAGATAATTTAAGCTTTTTTAATTTATTCCGTTACGAATTTCATGTAGGATGTACAGGGGATGAGATATTGTGCAAAAAGTAAAAGATTTAAAGTTTTTTTCACTGAAAAATCAGTTTAAGAGGTCATAACTTCTGAACTATTCATGCTAGAACATTCTTTTTTTTAAATTCTTCGAAAATTTTTGGACGTTTTTTTTTTTAATTCTTACGATAAATGGACCAGAATTGTGGAATCTTGAAAAAACTGATGTCTTCCACATATTTTTCAAAATCTAAAAGGGATCGGAAAGTCAATCAATATTAATTACACAGGAACTTATTTTGGGCGCAAAATTGAAGGTTTTTAGTGCATAAAACGTACTTATGAATTGTTCCTTTCGAAAAAAATCACATAAATTGATCAAAAAACAACAAATATCGAGTTATTTTAAAAGGGGGCCTTACTATTTTTTTCATATTCTGTAAAAATACTCAGAAGGCATCCCCAAAACATAATTTCTTAATAAATAAATAATTATTAAATAATAAATATATATATATATATAATATGATATAATAATATAAATATAATAATAAATAAATAATTTCTTAATTTCCAAAACTTTAGCCTGCTCATTTAAGTGAAACTTGGTTCTGTGGAGGCGTGAGGGGGGACGGGGTCACACAAAAAACTACTATTGCAAACAGGGGTAGGAGTGTGGGTCAGTGGATGTAACGTTACGAATTTAGATAACGTTTAGTGCATTTCCTGATAATACATTTTAAGAACCCGGATAGCAGAAAAGTTTCCCTGAACATTTCTGCAATATTCCAATGGAAGATTCTAAGAATTCCAAAAAATGTTCCAGGAAGGTTCCCGGAAGTAGGTAAATGTCCGCGTATCAAGGAAAGTTCACAAGGAAGCTTCCGAGAATGTTCACAAAAAATTTTCGCATTATATTAATTGTGAACTTTTTGGTTGACCAAGAATCGAAATTTTGAAAACGACAAAAGAACCGAACTCTAGACAGCGACACAGGGTCTATGGCCTAATGTCTCTGTTTAATATTTGAAAGTACATTTTTTAAAGCAACATAAACTTTGAAAAAACGAATTGTGCAAGAAAATTGCACAAGGAAGCTTAAAAAGAATTATGTTCCTTAAAATAACTGTTCTTTAAAAACAAATACTCAAGAAAATCAATTTATGCAAAATAATTGAACAAAAAAATTAAAATAAGAGAAATATGTTTTCAAATAACATTGTAAAATGGCTCATTAGAGACAGATATATGACAATTGAAAAAAGAGGGAGGAAAAAAGAAAGAGACATCCAAACCACCTCTCTCTCAGTTCTTTATTATTCATCCGTCTTTTTGATACTACCAAGATCCAACATGTTTCGAGGCCTTCTACTTCCTTGATACGCGAACATTTACCTACTTCCAGGAACCTTCCTAGAATATTTTTTGGAATTCTCCGAACCTTCCATTAGAATATTTCAGGAATGTTCAGGCAAAATGTTGTGCTATCCGAAAAAGTTTGTGAATTTTTCTCCCTTGTTTTCGTTTCTCGCTCAAGTACGAACTGAATTAATAGAATCCAATAAGGAAATGCAAAGATTTTTTGTTGAAAGTTATTGTTTTTTTTAAGTCTATTATGTATTACATTATTAGTTCCAAATTCATCTCGTTTTGTTGAAAATTCAACTATTTGGTTCAAAGTTTAATTATTTCGTTCAAAATGCAAATATTTTGTTAGAAAGGCATATTTTTTGGACAAAATCTCGGTTGAAAATTTAACTATTTCGATGAAAATTCGTTAAGCTTTTGAATAAAAATTAATTTCTTTCAACTGAAAATTCAACTATTCCATTTCTGGTTGAAAGTTTATCTTTTCTAGTTGAAAATTCATCTTTTCTAGTGGAAAATTCAAGCATTTGGTTTAAATTTTCATCATTCCCAGATCAAAATTCATCTCTTTTCTTGAAAGTTAAACTATTTTGCTGGAGATACGTTTTTTTTTTTGGCTGAAAATTAATTTTTTTAACTTAAACTATCACTATTCCATTCTTGACTAAAAATATATTTTTAAATTGAAAAATGGTATATTCTAGTTCAAAATTCAACTAATTTATTAAAAATTAGCGTTTTTTGTTTGATAATTCGTCTTTTTCATTCAACATAACTGTTTTTGATTGAAAATTAATTTTTTGTTGTCAAAATATCAATAATAATATATTTTTTTTATAATTCGCGAAAAAGTGCCAGTTTTTCCACCTGTTTTTGGTGTAAAAAGTGATCGATTTTTGGTCGATGACGTGGCGCGTGCGCAGTGCCGACCTTTCCGGGCAACAGTGACAAAAGTGGACAGATGTAGTGGAAAAAGTAAATGGACAGTGATAAAAGTGAGGCACAGTGACAAAAGTAAATGTTATTTCGGGTGGGTTCGTGCTGCCTCGGGTGTACTCGTGCATCGTGCGCAGCCAACTTCATTCTATTTTCCGACTGTCGTCCCTAACCTAAAATCAATTTCCTGAAAAGTCTCGAGTTGTGTATTTTGTATGTACTTTTGTCACTTGGCAAAAGCAAAAAAACACCGTCAGTTTCTCCGAAAATACTGTGCTTGGTTTTTTTCACGAAAAATCGGAAATTTTGAAGCCCTGAACTTTATGGGCCAACTATTCAATTGTGAGAACCAGCTTATTATTACTGCCATATTATTGCCATGGTTTTGATAATTGCCATTGTCATTGTTGCGTCAATCGACAAAAAATCGCCTTCTTTTTCCACAAAAAACAGGTAAACAAAAACTAGCACTTTTGCACAAATTATAGAAAAAGTATCGTGTCCCACACATTGAAAAAGCGACGATTTAAAACTCGTGTGATAGCCACCCTCGCTCCGCTCGGGTAGCTAACTTCACACTCGTTTTAAATCTCTCGCTTTTTCAACTTGTAGCACAATATACTATTTTTCTTCACTTATCTTTTTTGGATTGAAAATTTCACTATTTGCTTGAAAAGTTAATTATTTGCTTCAAATTGCAACTTTTTTGTTAAAAAGTCCTATTTTTTGCACAAAAATCGAACCACTTGGTTGAAAGTTGAACTACTTTGTTAAAACTTCATTTTTGGTTAAAGATTCATCTTATTGATTGAAAATTTAATTATTTTTTTCAAATATGTTTCATTTTCGGTTGAAAATTAATTTTTTAACTAAAAATGTCAATATTTTAATCTTGGTTGAAAATCTATCTTCTCTAATTAAAATTTGTCTTTTTGGATGAAAATTCAACTACATATTTAGTTGAATGTTGAACTCTTTTTTGGAAGATTAATTTTTGAAAGATTCACCATTTTAGATAAAAATTCATCTCTGGTTGAAAATTTAAATATTTTTTTCGAAAATTCGTTTTTTTAGTTAAGAATTAATTTTTTCAACTTAAAATGTAAGTATTCTAGTTTTAGCTAAAAATATTTTTTTAAATTAAAAATTGACCTTTTCTAGATGAAAATCCAACTTTTTGGTTGGAAATTCATTCATGATGTTCAAAATTCGTCTTAGTTGGTAGAAAATCAATCTTTTTGGTTGAAAAATCATCCTTTTTAGTTAGAAATACAAGTGTTTCGTTGCAAATTAATCTTTCTTAGTTAAACATTCAACAACATACTTCGTTAAAAGTTGAAATACTTTGTTCAAAATTCATTTTTTGAAGATTCTCTTCTTTGATTAAATATCTAACTATTCTGTTGAAAACTTTGTTGTTGTTAAAAATACACTTTTTATAGGAAAATTTAAGTATTCCATATTTTTTGAAATTGTACATATTTGAAAATGTACTCGTATTTTGTTAAAAATTCAACTTTTTAGATAAAAAATTAATCTCGTTTGTAGAAAATTCATCTTTTTTGTTGAGGATTCATATATTTTGTTCAAAGTTCGTCATTTGTTGTTACATTAGCGCTTGGTTTTATCTTTTCTTTTGTATTTAATAAAATATAAAGCAAAATATGTGCATACTGATCGCATTATTGCATTTTGCATGTACTGCTAATACTCTATTAATAAAGGCAAAAAAGTATAAAAATGCTGAAAAATGTTTAAAGTAGAATATTCAATAAAACTGACACTTAGTGTATACTAAGCATTTTATATATATATATATTATATTTATATATTCTATATGAACTTTTCGGATGAAAATGTCATTTTTCCAGCATGTATGGAGCGACTATACAAACATTTTTTTACATCCGTTTGCGCCCCGTTGCTTTAAGCGCAGACGACACGTTTTAAACATAAATATCGACTCGCGTCATTAAATAAAAGTTTACTCGTCGACATTTATATTCTATGCTAAAATGAAAAATTTGTTTCGCTCACACTCTATTATATTTATGCTTATCTGTAATCACATTAACGGGCGGCGGTAAATATTTCAAAATTATTATTCTCATAAAATGCTAGTAGGTATTTGAAATTCATTATTATTTTTTTTATGATATAATGATATTTTTGTGTCGAGAAGTGAGAAATAGGACATTTTTTTTTAATTATGCTATTTGTTGGAAACTGATCGATTTTGACATTAAATTTTATGACTGTGAATAATAGTCTTTCAAAAATTGTATCGAAAATAATGTTAATTTAATAGTGAAATATGAAGAGTATAGTGCACGTTTTCAAAATATTCTACTTCATATAAGATAAAAAAAATTTGTTTAACACATACCGACATAAATAACTGATCAGAAATCTTATAATAGATTAAAATAAATCCTTGAAATACTATAGGTACGCATGTAATAAATATTGAAAACAAAAGTGGTGAACTTATGTTAGGAAGAGGAGGTGGAATTGGTATCCTGGACAAAATTTTATTATTTTCATTTAAATGCTTCACTCTTATAAAAGGAATTTAAAAATTTAATTACTTAGATTATTACTCTCTAATGCCCAAACAAAGATTTACATATGATCCAGACCCCAGAAAAAAATATACATACTTTTATTGACAAAACAAATATTTTGATAAATAATTACCCCATCAGGCAGGTAAATATGAATCAAACTTTGCTTATTAATAACTTTAAAGGAGAATTTTTTTTCAACTTTTCAGAATATTTTTAGAAGAGTGTTAAGAACAGTTATATATGGTTACTTATGGTATTATATATGGGAACTTAGGTATTCAAATGTATTTCAATATTTTGAAATTTAGAACAATTTAAACTAAATGAATGAATTATATTAAAATATTCCCTTTTTTTTCTTCAAATTTGATGTTCATAATAGGATTCTCACAAGAATTTAATAATTGGAGATATTATTATCGAAATTAAAAAATGTTTTGCCACTACTATAAATGTTCTTTTTTGTCGTTAAATAGTATTATCTGTTTATAATATAAATAAGAAAATGTGCTTCAGAAGATTTTATTAACGATTTAATGTACTATTTTCGGTTGTAAATTGTTCCTCTAGAAAGGTTTTTTTCTTCTGTAAAATGAGGTTAATTAAACTTGCACCGTTTACCTTTTCCCGCTTTAATTATTCCAAATACTTATTTACAATTTTTTTCGCGGTATTTTTCATAACATTAGTTCTGTTCAAACGGAAGAAACACCACTTAAATCTTGAATGTGAACATTTTTTTAAATAGTGTTTAAGCCACTTTAAAATAATCAAAAAGTGCAAATTTAGCATCATTAAAAGCTGTAAAGTTTCTGTAAACGAAACAGGAAAAGAGGTGTATTTGGTTGATTTTGAAAAAATTCTATCTTGATCAAAAATGATTTCTTCTAAAATATGATTGTATATTATTATTCGTTTTTTGAAAATGTGCACATAAAAAACTGGCAATAATTTTTGCACACATAGAAAACGCAAGGTGGCAACAGGTCAGGTAAAGACTGGAAATCAAGTCAGGGATTTTGAAAAAAAAATTACAAAATTCTGGGAATTTGTGTAAAAAATACTTTACTAACTGCAAAAATAATCAGGGCTACCACACAGTCACTTTTTTCTCAAATCACTGTTGAGTCAATTTTTATAGCCACTTTTTGAAGTGAAAACATCCCTTTATTCACTCTCCTTCTAATAAACTAACCCATGGATTAATCACTATTAAATTCGGGTCTATACCTATTTCTAAATTTTCTTGAATTCCTATGAAATCTTCTAGAGTATTTTAAAAGATTCCAATAAATTTTTGATAGATTTAAGAAATTAGACATGAATTTCAAAGGATTTGAAATAGTTTAGGATAGTTTCATAAATTCCGGGAAATTTTCAGATTCTTTAAACGAGCGGTTGCAAAAATTTCAAAGGTTTTGAAATATTTTAGGGTATTCTAAAAGATTCCAAGGAATTTGTAATTGACTTAAATAATTTAAAGGAATTTCAAGGACTTGGAATATTTTAGGGTTTTTTAATAGTTATTTGTGATACAAGGATCGTAAGTGGCACTTTTTCGGCCGAGTGTGACATTTGCAGTACAAGTCGGATCCGAGACGAAGTGAGATGAGACGAGTACTGCAATTTACACGAGGCAAAGTGCCACTTAGGGGTCGAAAGTCACATACTTTTTTTTATCACACCAGTCAATCATAAGTGCAAATAGGTTGCATAGAGGCCTAATTTTTCGAGGATTTCAATGATTGTAAGAGTCTTTAAAAGCTCTTAAGGTATTTTAATAAATTTCATAGGTTTTGAGGAAATATCATCAGGTTTCATAGAACTTTATGGGATTTTATAATATATTAATGGATTACAAAGAATGTATTCATAAGAAGTGAGGAATTTTGTGTGGTTTAAAGGATTGGAAGAGATTTTCAGACATTTTTTGCAATTCATTTGTATTAATTTGGAACTCATCCTGAATTTTTATTAATTTATCCTAAATTCTTTTAAATTCTTTGGAAATGTCTTGAATTTGCGTGAATGCTTCTAAACTTCCTCAATTCTACTTAATTGAATGGATTGAAAAGAAATGTTTTTTAGATTTTGTTTAATTCATCTTAAAGTATTTTAAACTCACCCTGAATTATTAGCCATTTCATCAATTTCTTTTGAATTCCCTTGAATTTTTCTAAACTTATTTCAAACTTACTGAATTCAATAAATATTTTCATATTTGTGAATTGTTTTCAATTGATTGGAATTTTTTTTTTCAACTTCAAGTTTTATTGATTGCATCGAATCCTTCTCATTTTCCTTAAATTCCTCTAAATCCATGTAAATTTGACTGAAATTGATACATTTTTTCTAGTTTTTTCCAATTCATTTAAATTATTTGAGCCTACTGAATCGAATTCTTTTGAATTATTTTTAATTCAAAAGAACATTAGTCACATTATTAATGCACATTAGTCATTTTCGATCACTTTTTGGTTTTAAATTGGTCACTTTTTTCAAGTAAATTAGACTGTAACAGCATTAACAATAATAGATTTAAATTTAGAATTGTTCTATTTCATCAATACAAAATTCTATATTAAAAATTTAACAAGATTAAAATCTTGTTATATAAATATTAATAGGCAGGGAAAATGAAAAATTAGTCAAGGAAAACCAGGGAATTTTGAAAATGAAGTTTTGCGGTCACTCAGAAAACGATGTAATTATAGAGAAAAAATTAGATTACTGAAAGTTACGTGACAGTGAGGGGCGGGGGGGAGGGCTTTCCATTTTTTATTGTTTCACTATCATTACAATTGGGGTGGGAGGGCCCAAAACTCATTCAGGAAAGCCTTACGTAATATATCGAAGTAATATAAGGCGTAAGCGAAAAAAACATGATGAATCCATTCCAGATGATTCCTCAAAAATTAGACAATGCTGTATTTCAAAATCATTAGAGACAGAAAAAAAATGCAAATGGGATCATATAAAGGAAACCATCTAGCTGGTTATCCAATATTATCAAATTATTAAATACATTGGCTTCGATTTATGGAGTTTTATGACCTATTTAACACTTTAGTACAAAATATATGGATTTTTCTTTATATGTTTTGAAGATTACAACATTTTTAGAGCTCAATTTTAATTGGATAAAATTATTTTTCTGAACGAAGGGTCAATAATCATATTTTTCGAGTCCTGAAAATGCTAAAACCATACATAATTAAGTTTGTTTCAAAAAATGGATTTACTATATTTTTTGCTTACTCCACATGTATGAAGTTATTGAAAAATATTTCTTTCATACTACATACGATTTTAATTTACTGTCGTACATGAAAATTGATTTTCCATTCAGGTAACTTGCATCCAGTAGAGAATAATTGCTCACCATTTTTCTCCTGAAAGAGTTTCATTAAAAAGGTTTCAGTGTGCCGTGTTTCGCAAAAAAAACTCATGTGTTTAAAATCACATTATTGTTTCCTTTAGTACAGTTTTGATTTGAACACAAGCCTTCAATTCCCGACGGAAGTGAAGGTAAATAATGTAAATTTTTTATGATGTGCTTACAGTTCTGGTCGGCGTACGTGCCCTGTTCCTCTCAGCATCTGGACTCGGTACAACTTGCCCTCGAGCAAATCGACCTAATTCGAAGACTGGTGAACAAACATCCCCAAAATATGGTACTCGTAACTACAGCCGAGGGTAAGTTACTACACATGATAAATTAAGGCTATCAAATATTTAGACACACTTTTCCTAATTAAAATTCCTGATCTAGAGTTGGGCAAATCAGTACAAACTGGACACAAAAACTTTTGAAATCATAAAATTGATGAATGATGAACGAGTGGAGAAAGTATTATATGAATACTCAATTAAAGCCGGAATATTCAGTTCAAAGATAGCAATGTCATCACATGAATTATATTAGTAATTTATCATATATTCTAGACCTTTTTAACACGTTCCAATTGTGTTCAAATGTTCCTCTTTTGGAACGACGTGAATATTCACATTTAAAGCCATTCCGATCAGTTGACATGGTGTATAAATTCATGAAACTGTATTCCAAAGCTGTTATTCAAAAACGTTTTTTCATTTATACAATGATGATTTTTCAGTCTTTCTCTAAGAAATAGGTATGTCACGATAATATCGAAATCATTTTTGTCGCTTTTCCTCAATGCCGATTGGTTAATTTGAACAACTTGAAGGAAGGAATATTGCCAAAGTCACACACATGATTAAGAATATTTTTTTCAATTGAAGGCAGTGACAAAGAATGTCTCATTTGTGTACAAAATAAAACTGAAAAAAATATAAGATTAATGTAAAATTTTATTATTACAATTTTAGTTGTATGTATGTATATTGAATTTCTCTCCTTAATCTAACTTAACCACTGCTTATACCTTATATTCTAAAAATTCTAAAAATGAGCGATCTTCCGGCTTCCGTTTCCTCTTACCATAAAAAAAATAATAATTTTCCACCAAGAAAAAAGGACTTTTCAACAAAATAGTTCAATTTTCAACCAAACTGATAAATCTTCGTTGAATTCTCAACAAAAAGTGTAATAGTTGAAAAAATCTTTTAATTTTCAATAAAAAAATGTTAAATTAAACCAAATAATACAAATTTTCAACGAAAGAGTTGAATTTTCAACCAAGAAAGATTTTTTAATCAATACTAATAAAAACAAATCTCATCCGAAATGTTGAGTTTTTAACTGATAAGGACGAATTATTGAAAAAAAGTTGAATTGACAACCCAACAGTATGCATTTTCTATCAAATAATTGTATTTTTAAATGCGATTGTAGCTTGTGTCCATGTTCCGAAAAGGTAATGTTTTATTTTTATAATAAGAGTTTATAAAAAATTTGTATTTTTTTTTTTGGTTGAACAACTTTTGTTTTTCGTCTCTTGTGTCGTTTTTCGAAAAGTTTCTTTTTTTCATTTTTAATCTTGTTTTTTACGAATAAAAGAAAATGTACTTGTTCTATCTAAAAATTATTAAGAACAAATTTGTTGATCCTTTTTGGGTGAACAACTTTTGTCTATTAATTTTTATCGTACCTTGTGTCGTTTTCCAGAAAAATCAACTTTTTTTATCATTAATGTTATTTTTTACGACTTAAACAAAAACGAAGCGTCCTATAAAAAAATTATTCATGACAAATTTCTGGCTCTTTTTTAGATTGGGAACTTTTTTCAATTAATTTTTTTCATAGTTTCTGTCGTTCATCCGAAAATTTAATTTTTTATTTTTTAATGTTTCTTTTACGAATAAAACAAAAACAACGCATCCTATCAAAAAATAATTGAACACAAATTTGTACCTCTTTTTTGGGTCAACAACTTTTGTCTCATTATTTTTTTTTTTTCGTAGCTTGTGTCGTTTGTCCAAAAATTTAATTGATTTTTTTATTTTCAATGCTGTTTTTTTATGAATATAAACAAAAACTACGCGTCCTATCAAAAAGTGGTTACCAAAAAATATGTATATCTATTTTTAATTCAAAATTTGTGTCAACTCATCTTTTTTCGTATCTTGTATAGTTTGGCCGCAAAATGGAATTTTTGATTCGTCATTATTTTTTTGTTCGATCAAAATTTGAATTTTCGATTTTTCAAGAAAATTCAAAAAGTTGTTACGACTATCTTGTAGGGTCTTCAAAAATCCACTTTTTTCACCTCCTAAGTTTTTTTCATATCGAGCGTTGTTTGGCTTTAAATTTTCTTTTTCGTTTTTTTTAATTCTGTAAATGCTATAACTCTGGTAATTTGTTTTTATCGAAAAAAGTCATTAGGATAAATTGTTCGTCCTACATAGAATTTTCAAATTCTGAAAAAGGGGTCTGAAGAATATTGAAATTGCTGTAACTTTTTGAATTTTCAACAAAAAAATATAATAGTTTAATTTTCAGTTAAAGAAATAAGTTTTTAGGCAAATAAAATAAAATTTTCACGAAATAGTTGAAACTAAAAAAGTGAATTAGTAACCAAGAAGGTTAACATGCTACCACAAAAGACAAAGTTTCAACAAAATACAGAAATTTTAATGCAAATAGTTGAGTTTCAAACTGAAGAAGATTGATGTTCAACCAAACATAAAATAGTTAGATTTCAGTTAAAAAAATTAATTTCCAATTGAAAAAACAAACTAGTTTAATGCCAAAGAAATGAATTTTGAACCAAAAATATTAATTTTTCACGAAAAAGAATTAATTTTTAGCAAAATACATGAGTTTACAACCAAAAAGTTAAATTAGTCACCAAGATGATCAATTTTCTATCACAAAAGACAAAGTTTTAACAAAATACAGAATTTTTCAATCAAATAGTTGAATTTCCAACTAAAGAAGATAAATTTTCAAGCATGGAATAGTTAAAAAATACTCAGTAAAAAAATAATCAAAAAACAGTGTTGACAAATCAGTTCAATTTTGAACAAAAAAAAGAGAACATTTTCAACTAAATTAATGAATCGTTAACCAAAAAAAAAATTTTTTTAACAAAGCTGTTCCAGTTTCAACTATAACTAGTTGAATTTCGAACAAAAAAAAAAGGTTTTTCAATCGCTGTTCACGATTAGCGAAATTCTTGAAAGTTTAATCGAATAGTTCTTAAATCATATAAGATTTTCTGTAAAATCCATAACAAAATGTTTCAAAAATAAACCGAGTTTTTTTAAAAAAGGGGTAATTAGTGCGTGGTTCTAGTATATTATAAAAATTGTGCGAACTCTCAACTATGTCGTATCAAAAATGCAATCATGACAGTTATTGCTCTCAACCATCATAGGCAAAATAATTACGAATAATTTTATTTCCGTGTGTTGGTAAAGTGCATGAACTTGCTTATTCATTATTTTAAAAGATGATACCCAAGCCTAACCTGCCAATGATTTATTCAGCTCGTATCGAATGACACTGCTCATAAAAACACGTAAAATATATATTCTCGATGAAAACTAAGAATCATTAGAAAGTTTTGTATCCTAGAGTCTGACGAATCGAAGGAACCATATTGAAAGAATACTGAAAGCAATTTAATTCCATAAAAAATTATATTCTGTCAGTGGACCAAACTCAAACATATTTTTCAATTTCTCTATTCAAAAATAGCAAGTAAGTGTAAAAAGCCTGATTATAAAACTCGTTTTTCATATTGCTATTTATAAAAAATACTCCATAACTTTTGCTGAGAAACCCAATCACTTTTTTCCATTATTCAGTTCATACTCGTATCCACCTGGTACTAGCTATCCCTACTTTTAAAGACTCTGTACACTGTATTTCCACATTAAGGGATTAGAACAAAACTGAGGGGGAAGCCTAAACAAAATTTATATCGAAAAATAAAAAGGAAGAAAATATACAGAAAATGGCTTTTTGTCAAAATATCTATTTATACATTTTTTTGTAATTTTGAACCTGCAGATCAATAATCCGGAAGAAAGTTGACAGAGAAAAGGACAGTCTTTACTCAAACAATTACCAAACTTCCAATTGTTACATTTTAGTTAGATTTAGCTAGCTGCTTCGTATTTTGTAAATCAGACCCATGTAATAAAAGTTTCATGACCACGAACTTGACAGATATGATGATTTTGTGTATACAGGATGTTTGGGGGTTGTTTTAACATGCCTGGAAGATTCAAGCAAGGAAATCGAGATTTCCTAAATACCAAAATTACGGGAGTTTTTTTAATTAAACTATTGAAGTCAGAAATAACATTACAGTAATTCTGGAAATAATTCTCTAGCAGGAAAGGCCGATAAAATCTTTTAAGGGCGGTTAATCTAACAAATCCCTTAAATATTCAGGCAAGCACATTGTCATTTGCTAACAGCTGAAATCACAGGAGATCTTTTGATTATGCTATTGAGGTCGGGAATTACTTTACAATAATTGTGGGAAACATTTCCTACCAGAAAAGGTCCTTGAAATTATTTTAAGGGTGGCTTTAACATCCCTTAAATATTCAAGCAAGCACATTGTCATTTGCTAACAGCTGAAATCACGGGAGATGTTTTGATTATACTGTTGAGGTCGGAAATTACTTTACAATAATTGTGGGAAACATTTCCTAGCAGAAAAGGTACTTGAAATTATTTTAAGGGCTGTTTTAACGTCCTTCAAATATTCAAGCAAGGAAGTACACATTTTCTGAAAAGAAAAATCACGGTAGACTTTTTTATCATACCGTTTGGGTCGCAAATTACTTTGAATCTTTAAGGTATGTTAAAACCCGTAAATAAATTCAACGAATTTCCCTGCTAGAATGTGTTTCCCAAAATTCTTTTAAGTGATTTTCAATCTGAATAGTATAATACAAAAATTGCGTGTGATTTTGGTTGTTAGGATATATCAGTTTCCTTGCTTGAATCTTTAAGGGATGTTAAAACAATCCTTAAAATAAATTCAACTACTTTTTCTGCTAGGGGATATTTCTTACATCTATTTGAACGTTATTTCCCACCCCAATAATACAATAAAAAAATCCCCCATGATTTCGGTTGTCAGAAAATGTCGATTCACTTGATTGAATGTTTAGAAATGGTAAAACAACCTTTAAAATAAATCTACTGTGATTGGGGTTGTTACCAAATGTCGATTTGCTTGCTTGAATACTTGAGAGATTTAAAAAAACCTAAAAATTAATTCAACGACTTTACCTACTAGGATATTCTTCCCACAATTATTCTGAAGGGATTTCCGACCTCAATAGTATAATCAAAAAATCTCCCGTAGTTTTCTTTGTTGGAAATGTCTTCTAACAAACAAAAATGTTAATCTGTCAAGTTCGTGGGTACAACACTTTTGTTTCTGTGGGTATGATCTAACAAATATAAAACATCTGGCCAAATCTAACGAAAAGTTGTTGAGCAGAATAGCATTTCAATTTTCATTGGAATTATTGATCTGTGGGTTCGAAATTACAGAAAAAAAAAGTATAATTAGACATTTTATGAAAAGCCATTTTCTGTACATTTAGTGTGGGTCCCTTATTTCGCTTGTCCCATTACAGTTTGCCATGAAGCCTAGACAAAGCAGTCGCGATAAATGGAGATCATATCTCGCGATATTAGGTCAAACATCGCGAGCGTTCCACGATGATAAAATTCCAAGCCTGGTGCATTTGTCTGGCTCTAGTCCAGTCGCTTTCGACCTCCCAACCTGTTCGATTTTCGATTCGTCTCGCTATTCGCTTTGGATCGAAATTGACAAGTGGCACAAAAAAAGCAGTAAATCGTTCAATCTCGCCTGATCGCCGGTGTGCCAGATCCCCTCAAGCATTTTTCTCGTTTAATATTGACGTAAATTAAAAAGGCTTATGTGTGCAGAATGTGTGAGAGTATTATAGAGAAAATATAAAATAATGCTATGTTACTCCACACTTTTCATTCATATTGTTCGATACGCTGAGAGAATTCCAAAAATAAATCAAAAAATTAAATAGTTATATTTGTAGGACTAGCATATTTTGTCAAAGCGCGCTTATTAATTTTCCTGATATAATATTTATTAATATTATTCTTATTATATAATGATCTACTATTTATTAATTCTTTCTACATTGAAGCTCCTATTTTTCCGCTCCCTTTTCGCGTGTTTTTTGACTCGCGACTTTTTCGATCATGTCAATGTGACAGTTTATTAGTATCCGTCAGTTTGACATCTTATCAAATTCTTTTTCTATTTCAAGCAACATGAATTTGTTCCCCTTGCACTGAAATGCTTTATCGTTGACTTTCAAGTTATTAATTTTGCACTTTAGATTCAAGTTCTAAAATTTTATAAATCGTTGTGCACAAGTTGTAAATTATTCAATATGAACGACTTCAATTCAAAAACTCAATTTAAGAATGCTTCGATTTTTAATGAAGTTTGGAATTGTTTAATTTTTAAAGCTTTAGATTGAATTTATTAAGTTTGAAAGGTCCCAAGTAGAAAGCATATATTGTGGAAAGTTTTTATAATAAGTAAACTGCAAAGGCTAATTTGTTTAATTTTTTTATTTTGCATGGTGAAAATACAGTGCATTTTTTTTAAAGAAATCTTATTTTTTTAGTTTAGAAAATCTATCAAATCACTTGGAATATCACTTGATACTACATGATACAATACTTATAAATAATATATGTATCCTCTTCAAAATTTCTATGTTATTTCAAATTAACATGATGGTTTCGAATTGCGCAATTCTCAAACAGTTTAATTTTGAAAGCCTGAAAATAAAGTTTTTTTGCTTCAAAAGCTTAAATCCGAATATATTTGGTTTCAGATTTTTTTTGTAGGTTTCCAATTTCCAGTTTCTTAACTCTGTAGTTTCAAATTAAAATTTCAAAAACGTCAGGTCAATTGCACGATTTAATCTTTAAAAATTGCAATATTTTATATAGGAAGCCTTAATAGCCCGTTTAAAATTTAAACATTTTAGATTTGAATATTCTAAATTTTTTAGTTTCATATTTAATCAGTTTTAAATTTAATAATTTCAGATTAAATATCCTCAATTATTTCGTTGTAATTTTAAACCAACAACCTTTTTAAAAATTTAAAATGCTTTACAATATTAAACATTACAAACTCAAATTCGAAAAAAAGCAATTTCGAATTTGAATGCTTAAAATTGTGCAATTGCAAGCATTAGAATCATATATAGTATGTATATAGCAATCTTATTTTTTTCTTTTCTTTAATTTTTGAATTTCAATGTAATATCTCAAAATTAAAAAATATTTAACTGCCATTTTCTAGAATGAATTATAACTCTAAATGAAGCGCTAAAAATTAAAGGATTCGAAACTAAAAAGTTGAAAATTGTGTTATTTAAATTCAAAATAGATAAAAATTAATCTATCTGAAATTGATACCTCAGTAATTGAATAATTCGTTGAATTTTGATTGGTTACAGTTTTGGACTAGTGAATTCTGATGTTGAACGCTAAATTTGCAATTTTTCCCTTACAGAAATTTTAAATTAACAATTAAAATTGAAATGTTTGAATTTTGAATATTAGAATGAGCAATTTGAAATTTTTTGTACAATCTAAATGTACTTAAAATAATTGAAATTTAAAAGGATTTGAGTATAAAAAAATTTATTGTCACAAATTCTTGTTGACTAAAAATTTTTTCAGTTTTGAATGAAGTTCCATTTTAAACAAAGTTTTCAATTTAATATTTCACTTTTAACGTATCGAAATTGTCCTATTTTAAAAATTTTCATCTTAAATACTTAAATTTCAAAAATTTGAAATTTTGAAAGCTTCTAATACAAAAATTTTCAATTTCAAACACTATAAATTTCAAATTATTCAATCATAAAAACGTAGTGGTTAGACAGCCGACTATTTTTTCCCATGTATGAAGTTTCTAAAAGCGTCTATGGATGTATTTTTATGCGCAGTGTCTCGTCGTCCCGAAATTCGGGATGACTAATACAATATTTTTCATAAGCTTGTCTAGTCGTCCCGAATTTTCGGGTGGGGGACGGGAAGGCACCCCTGTGATTGACCATAGAAATAATGTTGGTGAAACACCTACCCCTTTTCCAACGTCTCGTGGGGGCGGGAAGGCACCCCTGTGACTGGCCACATAAATAATATTGGTCCAACCCCCCTAATTTTTCGGGACGACTAGACACAGCCTTTAAAAAAATGTACAACCTAATATTTTTCTTTTGAAAAACAAGATTTTTTCAGGTTTTGATCTTAGAAATTATATTTTTGTCTATTTTCATGGCCACTTTCGTAATCAGGGCATAAAAATGGTTGTGTCTCGTCGTCCCGAAAAATTAGGGTGGTTGGACCAATATTATTTATGTGGCCAGTCACAGGGGTGCCTTCCCGCCCCCACGAGACGTTGGAAAAGGGGTAGGTGTTTTACCAACATTATTTCTATAGCCAATCACAGGGGTGCCTTCCCGCCCCCAACCGAAAATTCGGGACGACTAGCCAAGCTTATGAAAAATATTGCACTAGTCATCCCGAATTTCGGGATGAAGAGACACTGCGCCCGAAAAAATGGGTTCTTTCCTCTGGCTTTTATAACCCTTCTCGGGGAGAAAGTGATTTCTGAGACATCCCCCCAGTCTCAACCACCCCCCTTTCCAGGAGACCTCCATTCCTTACATCCTTTCTCGGGGAGAAATTGAGTTAGCCGAAACCCATCGCCAGTCAAACCTCCACCCCTTTCCAGATCACGCCCCTAACGCTTTCAAATCTCTCGTGGGGCGGGATGCACCCCTGTGATTTATCACAGAAATAATTTTGGTAAAACTAACTCTTTCCAACTTCTCCTGGGGGCGAGAAAGCATCCTATCACTGGTCATAAAAATGATGTTCGTCACACACCTAACCCTTTCCAACGTCTCGTGTGGAGCGAAAAAGCACCCCTGTAACTGATCACAGAAGTAATGCCTTTTATACACATATTGTAGGGGAGCGGGAAGATACTCCTGTGACTGGTCACATAATTAATGTTGTTCAAAACCCTATCCCTTTCCAGCGTCTCGCGAGGGCGGAAAAACACTTCGATGACTAGTCACAGAAATAATGTTCGTCACACCTCAAACACTTTCTAACGACACGTGGAGTGGGGTCGGGAAGACACCCCTGAGACTGTTCGCATAAATAAAGTTCGTCACACATGCGATTCGCCGCATAGGTAGAATTAAATTCGATTATTTGAATTTGATTCAAATTTTCTATCAGATTTTATTTACGTTCTTTGGCATTATTTGTCACATAAATGGATTTCAGATTATATTTGACATGAGCAAAAGTAAATTTTTTTTCAAATAGCATAACAAATTGTACTTTTAGAATACATAAAGAAGGCCCAGCAGAAGTTTTTCTTTCATTTAAAATAATTTTCTAAATTTGGAAATTATCCTTGGCTTAGTGAAAAAAATTATTTTGAAGAAACAGTTTATTTAATAGGCGTGGCTACGTTTACCGAAAATTCGATACAAATAGCCAGATTTTTCCGTTACACTTAGACACTGCCTTCTTTAATTTAAGACAAATATTTTATCATCCACCTAAATGTCACATTCTTCTTAACCTTTCAATGGGAACGAAATTCTTAATGATATATACGAATTTGACAGCCTCAATTACTCTTTAGTTTTTCTTCTTAATTGGCTCTTCCAGTAATGAAGAGCCAATCACGTTTTCTACAACAATGACTGCGAGATTTTCGCCAAATATCGTTACACCTCTATTTTAGATAGGATTCCTACTGCCTTTATGATATTTCTACTCTCTGTTTCCTGTTTCTCTTGGGGTTTAGTTTATAAATAAACGAAATTTTATCCAGAACTTTAAGCGATTATTTGTGCAATTTGGCTCTTGGCACATTGTTACGGCAAACGCGATTGATTCTATTTTCCGAGCGTATGCATGGAACAGAATTCTACTGGTCTTGCGTGAGACGAAATCTCGAATTCGAATGGGAAATCGAAGGGTGGATGCCACTTTGAGCTTCGAGTATCCACTCGGTGTATTTTGTTACGGTCGAACATTCGACGCAAACCCCATCAGATTCACTGGCATATAGCCAGAGAACGTCTACTGCACGTCGTTCGCCTACCACCAGGATTGTTTTACGCTCTCTAGTGGTCGTTATTTTACAAATTTACAACCCCATTAGAATGCTCATGAAAATAATTTTCCTTAACAAAGACAGTAACTAATTTTTAAAAATACAACTAAAGTTTACATTGAGCACCATAATGAAACATTACCGTAAGGGGCCATCCATAAATGAAGTAACATCTTTGGGGGGAGGGGGTTCGGAACAAATGTAACAACGTTATAAAGACTTCAATATTTCTACTTCAACAAATTGCTACTACCCAAAAATTATTCAAAATTTGTTATGTGGCTTTGGCTTTGCACTATTTACTAAATACGCCCTTAGATTAGCTCATCTACTTTTTCAGATTTGACGACAGATTAAACAAGAGTAGAAATGTTTAAAAACCTTTATTAAAGAATTTCAATCATCTCAATTATTATTGAAACTACAAAATTGAGCGATTTGATAGAAGATTTGAGAAAATTGTATAATCTCGTGTTATTACTAGAATTTTGAACATTTAAACTTTACATTTTTTTGAAAATTTGTTTTATGAGCCAAAAAATAATATTACATTTTTTCTAGGTACAGTTTGTGGTAGTACATTTTAATATAAAATTATGAATTAAAAAAATAAAATTTGTGCTCAAATTAGAAATTTCTTAAAATGTGAAAAAACAAAATTTTTTAATTGTGTTATCTGCACATCATTTGACAAAATTTGAACATTTCGAGCTTGAAATTTCTTCAGCTTGAACCAAAGGAACATACCATTTTATTGACATCATACTAAAATTCTTTTTTCGTGATGATATTATTATTGATATTGTTATGATATGATGATATATGATATGATGATATTATTATTCACCATTTTAAAACCAGGAAAACAATTTTTGTTCTCATAAAAAACAATGGCATCTTTTTTCAATCACAGCTTGAGAAATTTCAAGCACACCTTTTATTGTAAAAAAAAAATTTGCAGTTAACACAATCGATAGAAAAATGCATTAACATTTTCCAAACCTATACATAGAACAGAAAATATTATCCGATCAAACTAAAATTTAAGAGGACTACTACTGTTTTGGACAAATACAACTTTTATCCGCTATTTAAAAAGGAGGTTTTCAGCCCACTCTACTGCTTGAATTGAGCAACTGAGGGATTGTTTTGGGAAATCTAAGGAATAAGAATTTGAAATCCACTCGTCACAACCCGTGTAGAAATTTTGCTATGGCCCAGACCAGGCCAAATGTGGCCCAGATCTGGAAAACGGACCTGGGCCCGATCGCTGATGAAACCCACGGCCCGATCGGAGCCAGACCTGGCGCCCGATCTGGCCACCCGATCGGTACCCGACCTGGCGCCAATCAATTTCCCGTTAAGAGCCATTTTTGAAAGTTATAATTTCTTGTAATTTTGTTTATAATAATAATTTTATAACAAGAAAAATTAATAAGGTAAACTATATTTTTTATTCAAGTCCCAAATATTAACGCAAAAACAAACTCAATACATTTTTTAGTCTTTTTGACTTCGTTATTTACAATGTCCGCCACAGTCCTTGGCGGGAGTTTCTTAAAAATAATTCTAATTTTGAGTCGAAACGGGTAATTCGCAAAAAGAATTAAAATTCTGGACTAGAAAAAGAAATTTTTCAAAAGAATATTAATTCTGAGCTAAAACTGGAAATTTTCGAAAAGTATTAACATTCTGAATTGGAAGAGGGAATTTTTTTAAATAATTATAATTTTTATTGGAAACGGGCAATTCGCGAAAAGAATTAAAATTATGGACTAGAACAGGGAATTTTTAAAAAGAATTCTAATTCTGAGTTGAAACGGAATTTTCAAATTTGAATAAATTCTGAGTTGGAACAGTGAGTATTTAAATTTCAACCAATTTTGAGCTATAATTGGACATTTTCAAAAAGAATTAAAATTCTGGTCTTTAACAGGGAATTTTTAAAAAGAATTATAATTCTGTGTTCAAACGGAATTTTCAAATTTAAACAAATTCTCAGTTGGAACAGGAAATATTCCAATTTTAATAAATTTTGAGCTGGAATTGGAAATTTTCGAAAAAACTTAAAAGTCTGCATTGAAACAGGGCACTTTTCAAAAGAAACTTAATTCGTAGTTGAAATGGGTAATTTTCGAAAAGAATTAAAATTCTGGATTGGAACAGGGAATTTTTTAATATTAACAGCATCTGACCTAGAACGGGAAATTTTGAAAAGAATTTAAATTCTGAATTGGAGCCGGGAATTTCTCAAAAGAAATTTAATTCTGAGTTAAAACGGGGTATTTTCGAAAAGTATTGAAATTTTAAGTTTTTGCAAAATATGTAACCATTGAAATCTATTAAAAACTATAAGCTTAAAATTGTGAATCTTGAATTGAAAAAAATGTTACTGCGCTTTAAATTTTCGAAATCATCAAAATAACTATTTAATTAATATAAAATATCTGAATTATTGCTATAAAACTGAAACTACAAGATAATAATGACTTAACTATGACCATTTTTCTTTAAAAATAATAAATTTAGCTCTAAAATCGTCGGTAAAATTAAAATAATGAAATAAAATTTTGAGGTTATGTCGAAGAAAACTGAATTTCTGATACTTACAATCCTGAATATTTATAAGTTCATTTTTAGAGTTATAGATGCTATACTTTATCTTTTAATTATATTAAAAACTAAACACACGTTACTTTGATCTTTTAAAATTCCTGGAACTTGCATTTCGGGTTGCGTTCCACTTTCTTCTTCATCATCTGCATCAATATCTACATAATTTTAAATATATAATCAATAACTTGCGTTAAAATTGATATACATTTTTTTATTTGTGTAACTTTAATGCAAACTCAAAATATCTTAAAAATATACAATTTACAATAACTTTTCAAATAAATTTCAATTTTGAGGTCTAAACCAGCTAACGCGCGATGCTTTCGAACTCGTGGTGTACTAGGCTTTGGCATATTGTTTATTGCATTATACACTTAAACTCAGATAATAAACACAAATTTTATCTACAATAACACACTTCATTTGACAGCAAGGCAAGTTCTCTAAATTGGCACTAGGTGGCGTTGCAATACTTGAACCGGTCTGGCTCGGATCTGGGCCATGGAATTATCTCGATCTGGCCCCGAAGATACTAAACCGATCAGGGCCAGATAGGTAATCGGGAAAATATATGGCGATTTCTGCACGGGAAGTGTATTCGTCTATTGGGTTTTAAAGCTTATGCTTATGCTGCAAAATTCACACTCGAACACAATCACCTATTTTACGCACTTGTATCACAAATAACTAATTTCACACTGTAAAATATATGTGAATGTTTATAAGCTAGTATACTGTACACTTGAAAAAGACCATTGAATGTCATAAAACTGTCCAGTGGAGTAAAGCAGACTGCACAGTTAATCATGTGCAATGTTCTTCGTAAATAGCCTGAAACTAATGTGGCCTTCCTCTCTTGACATACAAATTCCGAAACTTAGTCACTGCACAGTAAGTTTCGCACACAAACCTTATGTAAGTAGAAAGCCTGATAACGGAGCTTTCACACAGACAGACTAACTGATAGACGGTCTGTCATATATCTCTCTTAACCCACGGGCCAGAAAAAGACAACACACGCGCACCATCAGTGTTTCGAACAGAGTATCTCTCTCCTAGTCTGAGCGGGTTAAGGGAGATATATAACACTGTCTCTCAACCAATCTGGACGTGTAAAAGCTCCTTAAAGAAAAATGTCAAATTAGATAGCTTCTGAAATGTGATCCTTTATTTCGAACTAAGTTCTTTAAGCATTCAAAATAGGTTGTGGATCTGCTGGTGTAGGCAACAAACTATTCTAGGGTTATTTTTAAACCATTAATTATCATTACACACACTACTTAGCCCCCCCTCCCCCCCGGTTAATTTTTTTTATCAAGGTTTAGTTATATAAGGTGTTGTATTTAATCCATTTAACATACCCTACTATATCTTTTTAATATATTGGATCGAATTAGAATAAAATGAAACAGGAGAAACCACCCTGCAGTAGAGAATGAACCTACACTACATAATAGTATTGCTGCAAAGCAAAAAATTGAGACTTTCAACAATTTTCAAGCTTATTTTTCTGTCTTACCGAAACACAGTAAACCCCAGGGATATTATTTATCTGAAGTATAATTTTCAATTGTTTGCAGCGTTTTTATCCAACTTCAGATACATTATATCTCTGGAATTAACAGTGAAATCTTATTTTCTGAAAATCAGAGAAACCATCAAAAGGTCAATCAATGTGTTCTGTTATAACGAACAATTTTCTAACTTACGGTGGTGTTATATTCCAAATTAAAAGAGAAGTTTTTCTCATATAAACAATGTAACCTTTTTCTTAAAACTTTCTAAGTCGATATTGATTGACCAAGAATAGTCATAAAACGTTTGTCAACAGGTCAATCCACGCGTCTCGGAGACGTGAACTTTTACATCAAATACAGTACAGTTATATTCCTGTTATAAAAAATATCCTCTTATAAGGAAGGTAAATAACTTTGTTAGAAAATTTAAAAACGATATTGGTAGGTTATGTTAGGTCATTAAAGGTTCTTCAATTGGGCAATCCATGCATCTCGAAGAGGCAAACAAATATATGATATACATTACTGTTGTATTCCAAATATTAATACATATAGTTTTCCTCATATTAACAAGATAAACAATATATTTTTTTAATTTTTAAATCGGTACTGCTAGATCATAAGAGGTCATGAAAGGATCCTCAATAGGTCATTCGACGTTTCTCGAAGACGCGAACAAACATGTCAGATACAGTACTGTAGCTTTCTTAATGTGAACAAAGTTTTTTTCATATTGAGAAGATAGACAAATTTGTTTGAAACTTTATAAATCGGTACGGGTAGATCATAAAAGGTTCAACAATGAGTTGATCGATGCATCTCAATAACGCAAAACAATACACTAGATATCGTATGGTTGTATTTTGAATATCAAAAAAGTTTTTCTCATATAAAGAAGCTAAATATTTTGTTTGAAATCTATAAACTGAAAATTTTATGATCATAGCTCTCTTATGTACTTTTCGAGATATGTTAAACAGAAAAAAAGTTACATACACACACGCGGACATTTGTTAAAGATATTGTTTTCGAGCTCCTGGGGTCGAATTATATCGAAATATGTCAAAAAATCAGCACAAGTATACCTAAAATAGTTATTTCTAATTTTTATTTATTAACACGTTTAGTGTCTTGACTATTAATTACATTAAGTTACTTATTTACGTACATTAGTTTTTAAAATTAATCATCATCTACTGTATATTAATGATCTATTGTAAGGTAATTTCCCCTTCATTAATTAGGTTACCTTTAGAGTGTCTCGATTTTTTAAACAGCGGTGGCGAGATCTTCTCAAATCATAATACACCTACAACCCTCAGTTTTAAACATTAGTTATCAGTAAGTTCAAATGCTAACTATGAATTTTACCAATCCTACATTGGTTTATTAAAGTACGTGAGAACTTTTGATAACTTTAAAAAAGTCGTTACTACATGTTTTGTATATCAGCTTTTAAAGACAGTTACATGGACTGGAAAATTAGCATTACATTTTAAATCCATCTTGGCGAAAAACAAAGTACGGATTTATTGTGTGACCGTTCTCAATAATTAATGTTACATCTCGCATTGAAACTACTTTTACATTGGAATGTTGACTTAAGAAAGTGATCAAAAATAAAATTTATTAAAAATGTAACATCTGAATAACGTCAGGAATAATCTCTCAAAAATCCAAAACCTTATTAGGAATAGTAAACATTCCTCAATCATAACACTTATTTTAAATTCCAACTAAATCTAATTGAATAGGCTCATAAAGTCTCGACACGTCGGATTTAAACCTAATGATTTTTATTTCTTAATATACCAATTTCAGGTGAAACACAATAATAATAATCTGAAAAATAATCTAATAATTTTTATCAAAACGCTATTTTGTAAAACACTTACGTAACTTAAAATTATTTAAAAAATTATGAGCCTCCAGATCTAATGATATTGTTCTTTAAAAATGTAAATTTCCGGCGAAAACGCTAAAAAACGAGAAACGTAAACTGCTGAAATTTTTTAAGTCTCGAAATCTAATAATTCTGTACGAAAAAGACGCACTTCCGGTGTAAAAAGGCTGACATGATCTAAAATTGTGCAAAAGCCAATCTTGATGTTCATTTTTGTTACAGAATACTAATTTCCGATGAAAGAAACTAACACAACCTAAAATTTTTATAAATTTTTAATCTTTTTCGAAACTTTATAATTTTATGTTAAAACTCATTGAAAAAATAATACTTTCCAGCGAAAAGCACTGATATGAACCATGTGTAATATTTTTAATAATTGATTGGATAATTAAAAAATTTAAATTTAACCGCGCAAGAGTATTTAAAAATCACAACTTTTTCACAATTCGCATAAGGTTTTTTATAATTTTTCTTTCAAAAGGAATTATTTGTAGGTCTTATTTTCAAAACTCAAATTTAAGATTTAAAACAACTTCAAGTGAAAAAAGCCAATCAGGTTTTCAACATCGATTATTGTGAGATTTTCGAAATATATCGCTACACCACTTTTTTAGATAGGAGATGACATGCACGTTGTGGTGCGCCCTTTTTATTAAGTTCTATAATGACTTAAATATTGAACTCAAAAATTAAAAATTTATCCTGTTTCTAAAAAAAATATATTTGCTTTTAACTAGAACATGCTTTCTGCATGCATATTTTCGAAAAATACTTCTCTTTTATTGTTTTTGAAAATATCTCAAATAACAATCGTAGCATCGTGGAAAATAAATGGTTTTTCACGATAAAAAATCTTTAATAATTTTCAAAATTATTCTCAACAAACAAAAATTATTACTTGTCAATTATCTATTCTCCAGTCAGTTGAAAGGAACTACATGGCCCCAAAACCCGCACATACATGGATCCAGTAGCTTAAAACATGAAATTTCAAACTCATACAATGTTAAATTAACAAAAAGTTAGAAAAAGCCCTCCAATTATAACTTTACGTTTTAATTTTAGGCCTCTCGACAGAAAATGTAAAAAATTCCACTTCAATTCGCAATCATGTCTTAGTTTTGATACATTGTAAGTCTAGATATGGGAATATAAGTCCGGGAAAAATCTCCGGACAAATATCCATAAAAACTTCCTACCATCATATCCGCTGTGATTAACTGAAGCACTTTTCAAATTGTTTGAAACAGCATCTTTCAGTTTTTAAACTAGAAGTAGATGACCTATATTTACTACCTCCATAAAAGTGAGCGAATAAATTTCTTTTATAGGAGACGAAACTGATGTGTTTCACTTTTATTAATGGAGTATAAGAGAAAAAACTATAAAAGTCAATTCATTTCAAGAAGTGTGAAAAAGTACAGAGAAAAATGACAGAAAGAAGTATCCGCAATCGTAGTATATTACAAAATATTACAATCATAAAACAGAAATTGTATAGGGTTCTACATTTTTAGAGTTTAGCAGTCCCGGGCTGGTTTCAGTTACTAGTAACCGTTGCTACGGATCAATGCAAAAATTATCTACCCTTTGAAAAAATTAGTAAAAGTAGGTCCCGCGTGCCGCCAAAAAAGAAATTCTTAGCCTATTAAAAAGTTAATTAAGTTGATCAAATCATCCCCTCCCAACTTGCCCTCCCCTATTATCCCTCCTTTCGCATTTTTCCCCTCGCCACGAATCATTCCCCTCCCCTCATTTCCCCTCCCTTCCCCTAATATCTCAAACCTCACATTCCCCTTTACGTCCTATCTCTTCCCCTACTTCTCGATGTATTTTTTAATTTTCTAAGACTTTCATATGAATAAGCGCAAACTCATTTAAAAAATTTCAAAAGAGGCCTCATGTGAATCTATAACTAGACCTCAAGGGGCCGTGCATAAATTACGTAAAGTTTTTTTCTCAAATTTTGACCCACGTACATACCCCCCTTTGTCACGCTCTGTAAGCTTTGATACCCCCCTCCCCTTATCTTACGTAATTTTTTTTCGACTAAATTTTGTTCGTGAATTTGTTTATTCATTTATTATTATTTCGCGAATTTATGATTAAGGAGCGTCCATTAATTACGTAAGGATTTCTTGGGTTTTTTTCAAATATGCTACTTCGTGACCCTAAAACCATGAGTTTCTATCTGGAATTTTTTTCCCTACCTTTTCTTTAAATACTTTTTATACTATTATACACATCAAATCTTTTTTTTTTATTTCTTATTATGAAATATTTCAACCTTGAAATTTTTTATTTAAGTGAAACTTCCTTGAAATTCTTAGAATTCTTTTCAAAAGTTATTGAAATCTTTGAAATCCGTGGGACTCTTGTTGAATCTCTTTAAATCCCTTAAAATCTTTCAAATGCAATTAGAATTATTCGAAGTCCCTTAAAATCCTTTAAATTCTCTTATATCTTTTAAAATCTTGCAAAATCCTCTAGAATACATGGATATACTTCTGAGTCTTTTGTAATCTATTAAAATCCTTTGACATCCACATCTGTTAAAATCTTGTGAAATCTTTACAAATCTTTTGAAGCCTCTGAAAAGCGTAAAATTCATTGAAAAAATGTAGATTCTCTCTGAAATTGTACTGGGTAATTTCTTCAAATACTTTAACCCTTTTAAAATCATTTGGAATGTATAAAACCTCTCGTAATCCTTTCGAATCGTTTGAAGTACCCTAAAACTTCTGTAATTCCCTCAAATATTTTGAAATCCCTTGAGATCTCTTGAAATTCTTTGAAAGCTTTTGAAATCTCTTTCATAGTGAAAATAATTGATACATTGTAAATAAAAAGTAATACTGTTACAATTATCAATCTGAAAATCCCCACACTCTATATAGGAACCCACATGGGGACCAACATGGGAACCCATAGAATTCCACATAGATTTCTATATAAAATCGTATGGGAAAATTTGGACACGAAATTGGATAGGAACCTATGTGGATCCTCATATGGGTTCATATATAGGGCCCCATACGAAGATATTCAGAAGGTTAATTTAAAATAATATTTTTTAAATTAAATGTGCTAGGTACTACATCAAACACTATATCGTGCTGACAAACAGCTGTTTACAATCAAACAATCAAATCTATTTAACTTTTATTTTTTAGGGATACGCAGAATTGAAAAAATTTTACGTAAGACATTTTTTGACCACATACCCCCCCCCCCCATGTAAGACAGCATAGAAAAATATTTGACCCCACCCCCCTAAAAACAAAAAACTTCATGTTATTTATGCACGGTCCCTAACTAATTGCAACCCAAATCTTAATTTTCAGATTAAGCTAATGAAAAATTATCAATTTTAATTACAGGGATAGAAAAATCACATAAAGAAGGTAGATTAGCAAGCCTCATAGGAGTAGAAGGGGGCCATGCGGTCGGAGCGAGTCTCGCCGTGCTGCGGATGCTATACGAGTTAGGGGCGAGATATCTCACCCTCACTCATACGTGTAATACACCTTGGTGAGTATCGGATACGGAAAGTTATCCTTTCCTTTTAGAAAAAATTAAAAACTGCTCTCTGAAAGCCAGAAAATCAGTTCTTGCAGCTTAATCGAATCGCAAAGATTTAACCCGACTTCAACCCTCTCCTTCATGGTTTCCTTTTCATTAGAATTTCCTTTGAATCCGATCGCAACTAAAGGAAAAATTAATTAAAATTTCAGTCCCTCAAAACCAATCGTATCTAGATGCAACATTCATTCATACTTATAACTTTTATGAAAAGCACTTTCAACTCTGGACAGAATTAAAAAAGAATCTTGTTAAATATAAAAAATCTAGTAATTCGCTTATATCAATAGGGCGATCCAAAGTTATACCTGCTGGAAACATTTTTTTTCTTTTAATTTCAACGCCTATAAGAGTTGATACCATATTTTGAAATATTTTTATCTATATTCTGTATTACTTTGAGTAACGGTAACCTTAACGCGATTCAATTTTCGGGTAACTACAATGTAAAGTAACGTTTGTTCACATTTGTTATGCACTCGAAATCAGATTTTCTTTTCTCAAAATGAGAATACTTTAAATGTGAAACTATAATATGAACATAGCTTCATTCTGATTCTCCGGTGTCTCATTTTTGTTGCAACTTAAAACAACACCGAATCAGCGTACCTTTGAGGGTCGGCGTTTGCCTGTGTTACTGTACGTTATTTTATGAAATTTGTGAAAACATTCTTTTGGACAAGAAGAAAACAACTTGAAATTTTTTATATGGTATATCTTCTGCTTCTCATTAGGATAGACTTTGAGATTACTGAAATAAGAAGAATATTACATTCAAAATCTGAAAAAATTACCTGAGTTGAAAATTTTTATTATATGCATATGCCTTGATCTGAATTTTTTTATTTTTCTTATTAAAATTTAAGAAATATGGTTACAAAGCTTAAATAGTAATTGGAAATCCATAAAAATAGCCAAATCGAGAAAATAATGAAATAAATTATTAAAAAAACGTTCTCTAAACCTAACAAGATTTTTGATCGTTTGATCAATTCTCATTGAAGAAATAAGCGAAAAAAAAGGAAATAATAAAAAAGAGTAAATATAAAAATAATTAAAAAAAAGAGTAAATAAATGGAAAAGAGACGACAGGTATATATCCGATTTGAGAAAAAAAATCCAAGAGGTTACAGATATTTGAATTCTGGCATCTTTTTTTGAAAAAACCACAAATTCTTTTTTTTTTAATTCCATAGTTTTTGACCTAATTAGATATGCGAATATTTTCTTCAGATTCTTGTGAGTTCTAACGTCATCTTTAGAAATCCGTCAGAAATTTTAAAACCGATAAAAGTTAACAAGGTGGCGATGATTTGTCTGGCAATATAAAAAGTGTATTTTCACAAAAAAAACCTACACTTATATTTTTTGCGAATTTTTTTTTAATTCAGCCTTCTATAAGGGAGACACTCTTCAAGTGTACTAAACCATTTTCGTGCCAAGAGATTTTTTTCATGAAGTCGAATTTGCGTAGTTTTCTCCGAAACAACGGAAGTTACAAAAAAATTTAAAGATAAAAGTTTGCAAATCTAGAAAGACTATACGAAATTCCTCTTGCTCTTTTATCCTATCTTGTATCGTTTACAAAAAAATTCGAAAATTATATTTTCAGAAGAAACAAATTTACCACGGCAAAAAAGGTAGGGATTTCCGGAAAATCCTCTTCATATTTTCAAAATTCGAAGATTCGATTATCTTAACTTCATAAAAAAATTTTTTCCTAAATCAAAAAAATATATGTCGCCTAATTTCCTCTAAAAACACAATCAAGGCTAGCTTGAACCAATTTTGACTGAATAGTGCTCGCCTATCCCAGTTTCTTTCTGAATATGTTTTGGGGATACCTCCAGAGTATTCTAAGGCCTAAATGAAAAAAAATTTTGGGCCCCTTTTTAAGAAATCATAATTTTTTATTTTTGTTGTGATATTATTAGGTATATTTTTGTTAAAATCATTGCAAATTGAATGTTCATTCGTACAAACCATTTAGTTTGACATCCAAAATAAGCCTCTGCTAGTTAAACATCAAGTAACATTCAGGAGGCTTTAAAATCTTGTAAAACAGGTGAAAAAAGTTTTTTTGTTGTATAATTTCTCCTTTTCACTGCATTGCACGCGTAAATATTCTGAACGACAATTTAAGTACACGAAATTTCCAAGAAAATTAAAAAAATTTTAATGTTTTATCTTCATTAGTTTAGGAGATATGACTTCCAGAAGTGATTTTTTAATGAAAAATGGGCCTGAAAAATTGAACTTTAGTTTCCGTGAAATATCTCTTGTATGTCTTGTACATTTTATAGATGAAACTTCCACTTATATTAGTTGAAACAGACTAAATTTGCCGGAGATCTGAAAATAACAAAATGCTCTAGCTCTGCTAGGTATCAAGTTATTGCGTCTTGAAAATCACCCTTTTATTGAGTTTTATTATACATTAAGTTTTACGGAAATAACTTAGGTCTGTTGAATTTCACGTGAAAAAATATGTCTATATGAATAAAAGCACATGAATTTTCCAGAAAAATACCAAATATTGAATATCTTATCTTTAATATTTCGTAAAATGTTGCTAGGAAAAGCCTGCTCTTCGATAACAATTTGTAAAATTTTGCTAAAAGGAAAATCTGGTTTTTTACTTATTCTGAACTGTATATAAGAGCTTCCTAAGTTATAGTTGCTTATTTTATAATTTGGGCTTAATAGGCTAATTAGGGCTTAACTCAAGGCCGAATTGGGATAATAGAAAATCGTCTCGGGAGAAATGGTTGAAACAAATGCTTGACACTCAGGAAGCAGCCGCACCCTGCAAGTCAAACGGCCTAAATTTCTTAAAATATTACCGGATCTCCAGGATTTTTCCTGATATCTCAATTGAATCCGTTCATTTTGAATTCAAAGTAATTTGGCAGCGGTACAAAGTTAGCAAAAGTCACCCAGAATATAAAAAAATGTTACTAAGAGCGTTATGTGAATTCAACGGTCATCAGGTTTAAAGTTAAATTCACAGAAAAAACAGAAGATAAACTTTACATCGATTTCCGACGAAAGTTTCGCTGCAACAAAAATTAACCTTGTCGAATAATCTTTACATGAAATTAAGATAATTCCGTGTTTTTAAACCATCTCGGAATAATTTGTCAGTTGTTTTTCAGTAAAAAAGCGTCTTCTGCTATGTAGTTCACAGCAGTGCAAAGAACAGTGTGAAGTATGGGTGGAATTGGTCTGGAAATCTGGTCACGAGATTTTTAAAAACATTGCACTTATTACCATTCTATTTTAAAAATAATTGCACTTATCGCGGACGAATGGTTATATATTTTTGATGACTGTTAAAAAAGCACTCGACAACATTCGAAAAAGTCGCTATATTTACTATGATCTTAACCATAATTCACAAGTTATGAGATATGAATTTCCGTTTTGAAAGTTTCGAGATCCGTCGGTATAGCAGTTCAATATAAAAGCCTTTTTACGAAGTAAAATTTTAAAGCTAAAAGATGATTTCTGAACAACTACAAGTCATATTGACCTTATTTCATGCTTCAAATTATTATTACTTAACATTTCATTTTTTGAATAATTTTTTGAACTCAGAATTTTTGTTACGTATGAGGGCACCCTGATTTGTAAAATTTTATTTTAAAAAGTTATTAAATAAATATTTATCAAGAATATTGAATGTAAATTGAACATTTTAATTTAATTTTTAATTTTGTACTGTAGATAACATTTTATATTAAGATAATGTTGATGGAAATTTAAGTATATTCTATCAGGTATTTCAGGTTAGGTAGGTGAAATCAAAGATGTCTGCAAGCTGAGGGATGAACAATAATATCAATTGCATTGGGACAAAACTTTACTTTTTTCAAAACTCAGAAAAAAATGGTTTTTCGCCATGAGTGTATTTGGATATTATTCTTTATTTTCTGAAAACTATTCGATTAAATTATAAAATCCATAAAAAATGTGTAATGATTTTATTATTTAATTAAATAGCTTTCTCGAAATGAAAAATAATATCCAAATACACTTATCTTGAAAAATCGGGAAGACTGAAAAATTCTCGAGACTGTAAAATTCCTGAATTATAAAATCTCCGAATAATGAAATTCCCGAATAGGAAAATTCCATAATAATAAAATTCCCGGACAGTTTATAATATTACCGAAATGAAAAACTCCCGAATGATGAAATTCCCCACAGTTTATGATATTACCGAATTGGAAAATTCCCGAATAATAAATTTCCCGACATGAAATTGCCGAATTCTAGAATATCCAAATAACTAGGAAATTCCCCAATTATAAAATTCCCGAATTTAGACAAATGAAAATTTTTTTCGATGAATATTATTTATTTATTAAAAATACAATGATCAAATATTTTTATCAAAAAAAGTTTAATATTTAAAGTTTCTGAATTATTGAATTATTGAAAAAATATATTTTTGGATGAAAATTTTTGGACGACTGAAAAATTCTAGAAAATAAAATTCATGACTCTTTCAAATTCCCGATTTGGGAATTTCCCGAATAATACAATTTTTGAATATGTAATAAACTTCCCTAACTGGAAAATTCCCGAATAAAGAATTTCCGAACAGCTTATCATATTACCAAAATAGGAAATTCCAGACAGTTTATAATATTACCGAGTTTGAAAATTCCCGATAGAAAATTGCCGAATTATAAGATATCCGAACTGGAAAATTCCTGGATTATAATCCCGAAACAATGGAAAAATGGTTTTCAGTCAATATTATTTATTAAAAATACAATCAAATATTTGTATAAAAAAAATATTTTTTTTCTGATCAAAGTTTCTAAAATTATTGTTTGAATTCAAAATAAAAATTATTGAAAAAATATATTTTGGGATGGAAATTTTTGGACGATTGAAAAATCCTAAAAAATAAAATTTTTGAATAATATAATTCCCAAATAATGAAATTCCCGAATAAAAATTCCCAAACAGTTTATGATCTTACCGAAATGGAAAATTCCCGACAGTTTTATAATATTACCGAATTTTAAAATTCCCGCTAGAAAATTGACAAATTATAAAATATACGAACTGAAAAATTCTTGCATTATAAAACTCCCGAAACAATAAAAAAATTGTTTTTCAATCAATATTATTTATTTCTTAAACATACAATAATCAAATATTTTTCTAAGAAAAAATATTTTTCTTCTTCAAAGTTTCTAAAATTATTGTATGAATTTAAAATAACAATATTTGAAGACAATTTTCATCCAGAAATATATTTTTTTCAATTATCGTAATTTCAAAGTTAACCAATAATTTTAGAAACTTTAAACATTAAAAATAATTTTTTTCTTGATAAAAATATTTCATTATTATATTTGTTTAAATTCGGAAATTTTCTAGTTCGGATATTTTATAATTTGGCAATTTTCTGTCGGGAAGTTTTAAATTCGGTAATATTATAAACTATTGGGAATTATCCATTTCGGTGATATCATAAACTGTTCGGGAATTTTCCAATTCGGGAATTTTATTACCCAGAAATTTTATTACATATTCGAAAATTTTATTATTCGGGAATTTCCCAATTCGGGAATTTGAAAGAGTCGGGAATTTTATTTTCCGGGATTTTTCAGTCCTTCAAATTTTTTTTCATATATTGTTACTTTGAATTCAAATACCTACATTCAAATACTTCGATTCCTACTTTTTGGTTTTCTTCCTAACCAACAATACCGACTGTGGCAGGAAGTATATATAAAGTCTAATTATTTTCAAAATAACAATTAGGTAAGTAAAAAGTTGTTCTAAATCTAGTGTCCTGATTTATAGCTTTTCATGTATACTTTGCCGTTTTTCCATTGCTGCGAAGGACGTAGCAGACGACAGCTTTTATTCCATCGTAAGATAAACTTTCGCCAAATAACATGTAATCTTTAACAGCTGAACATTTTACATGCAACAAAATTTAACTTCAGTTTTTTCTGTGTTGTGTTCCATTTATTTAATAATCATAATTTTTTATTGTTCCTATTTTTTCATTTTCTTCTTTTAAAAAGTTCATAAAAGATGGTATTTGTCCATTTTTTAAATAGATGTTCAAAATATGTACGACTATGTCAGATAAGCCAGGCCCGGTTTGGTAAAGACGTAAGGTGGGATATCAGGAAAAATCCTGGTGATCTGGTAATATTTTAAGAAATTTGGGTGGTTTGACTTGACCTTCCTTTATCTCAAGCATTTGTTTTAATCATTTCTCCCGGGACAATTTTCTATGATCCCAATTCCACCCTGAGTTAAGCCTTAATTAGCCTCTTTAGCCCAAATTAGAAAAGAAGCAACTATAAGTTAAGCTTTTACTTACAGTTCAGAATAAGTGAAAAAACAGATTTACCTTTTAGCAAAATTTCATACATTTTTATCGAAGAACATGTTCTTCGATTTCTGTAGCAAAATTTTACGAAATGTTAAAGATAGGACATTCCATACTTGGTATTTTGCTGAGAAATGTATGCGCTTTTATTTATATAGGCATATTTTTTCACGTGAAATTAAACAGACCTAAGTTATTTCCGAAAAACTTAATGTATCATAAAACTCAATAAAAAAAAGGACGCAATATCTTGATACAACTGATTTACGTGCAACTTTTATCTAAAATGTACAAGACATGAGATATTTCACGAAAAATAAAGTTATATTTTTAAGGCCAATTTTTCATTAAAAAATCACTTCTGAAAGTCATCTCTCCTAAACTATTCTAATAAAACATTTTTTGAAACCATAAAGAAGACACCATATAATGTGATGTCAAGAATCAAAAATCGATTTTCTGGACCACCCTATCTTGGCATCATTCAGCAGAAGTAGACCCCAGTACTTGTTATAATTGTGAACTTTTGCAAGCAGCAACTAGATCTTATTATTTCTTTTGAATAGAAAAAAAAAAAATAATATGTACTTGTTTTTTGTTATGCTTATTAAAAATTCCAATCGAAACTTGTAATCGAATAACCGTGCATCCCAAGTAAAAGTTTCTACCTACGAACGTATGTTAATAAAAGAAAGAAAACTAGAGATCATAATAGAATCGATTTCACATCCTAAAATAATTTAAAACAAGCTCTACATTGACTATATCTTTCTATGCAAACAGAGAGACTCTATGCAATTTGATGCGATTGGCCGTTATCCGATTTTATCTTCCCGAGTACGCTCAACCGTGTTTCGGTATAACAAAATTCAGAAAGTATCGATTATTTATGGCTAAAGTGGCAACAAAAACCCCCGGGAAAGTGGAATCAGGACAGAGGTAATGATGCTCTCTCAGGCCTTAACCATACGCCCGGGAAACAAATTTACATCCTCTCCGATGTGAAACTGCATTTACCCTTGTTCAGTCGCTAAATTGGCTTTTCTTCGTATCGAAACAAATGAATGGCAACAGTATTACAGTATAATTAAACAGTATTTTGAATTATTATTTTTTAAATTCCTAATTTAGTTTCGGGCATGTTGATTTCCATAACGAGAGAGAAAAATAATATAACTGATACATTTGAATATGTAAATAAACATAAATATGTACAAATACTTTTTGTGATCATGATTTGATATGGACTATAAGGTTGTAGTAATGCCAGTCAGTTTAATTTTATACTATTTATATGCTTTGGAAATTTGGAAAATTACATTCAGGAACATGATGCAAAATGCAATAATTTCAAATTGAAATCTTACAAAGCCGAACTTGTATTTTCAATTCAGAAATATGAAATTTTAGGTATTCAAGGTCGAACGCATTCAAATTATAATTTTATTAATAATTTTTCTGAAACTCCTAGGTCTACTTTTAGGATATTTTAAATTTTAAAAATAGTGTGTGCCTACCTCTGAGATCAAGTAAAAAAATTGCAAAACTAATCAAATTCAAATTCGAAGCTTACAAACTAATTTATTTAAAATTTAAAGCAATCTGAATTAAGTACTTGAACAACTTGAAATTCAAAATATTGGAAACGTTATAGTTTAAAATTACAAGCAAACTAAACTCTACAGTTTTAAATCAATAACATTCTAGAATTTCAAATTTTAATGATCATCACTTCATCATTTTTATAAATAGTCTCCAAATGATTTCAATTTTATGATATCCGGGAAAAATTTTCTCTCTTACCTTTTATAATTAATCAGTTATGAATCTATAGCCTCCCAATCATAAATATGTTCAAATATTCAAATTCTTTCTAATTTAAAAGCATTTGATGAGTTAAAAAATGCAAAATTTTCAAACCAAGTAGATACAATAAAAAGAATACTGAAAATATTCTTATATGAAAGATTTTACTCCAAAGCTTCTGAATATTTTAGAGTTAAATTTGAATTAAGATTTGAACTGAACTTCATTATAAAAAACCTGTAATAAGCATTAAATATATTTAAATTTAGTTGTATTGAATTTTTCCAATTTAATGGTAACGAACATTAAAAAAATTATTATTGTGAAATTACAAATAAGGCCGTGTCTACGTGTACCGAAATTTCGGTATAAGTAGCCAGATTTTTTCGGTACGAATAGGGGGAGCTGGAAAAGGGGCTATTTGTACGGAAATTTCGGTACGTATAGCTGGAGTATACCTGGATTTTTTCAGTAAACGTAGACACTTCCTACAAATTACAATAAGTTTTAATTACTACATTGAAAGATTGCAAATTATAACTGCCTTCGCAGCTTCCTACGTAGATATCAATTGTATTTTTTTTCACACCGCAACGAATTGATCGACTTTTTGATCAATATTTGACTCCTTAGGATTTAGTGTGTTTTATTTTATCAGTAACTTTTTCAATGACTTTTATTTAATACTAGTAAAAATGGCGCGCTACGCGCACTTTTTACATATTTCTTATTTTTGCTTCCCTAATTATCAAATTAAAATATATGCTCTAATTCAAATTACTAAAAATATGTACCTTTTACAATTGCATAGACTTTTAATTTTAATCGGCTTTCAGTAATGTGTGATTTACTATATTTAAATATGAGATTTTATTCCAGTAAAAATTAGAAGCAAAAAAAACATACTTGAGGAGATATCTTGAAAATATGCAATTGAAGATCCTACAATTTTCAATGTGTATGATTGTAAATGATGTAATTTTGAACTTTTTTTAAATACCTAAAGTTTGAGAATTTACCATTGAGAACTCTTCAATTTTAAAGATTTGTAAATAAAAATTCTTGAAATTTGATGATTCTGCAGATCAAAAGTCAAGTGTTCAATTCTAAATCTTCCAAATTGAAGAAATTTAAAATGTAAAGCATCAAAATTACAGCATTTTCAAATGTAAAACTTAAAACTTGCACAATTTTTTATTGTAAATTTAAAAAATTGAAAACTCTACAATTTAAGCGATTGAAAATTAAATGTGCTATAATTTTTATGAGCTACAATTGAGAACTTTTCAATTTGAAAAATGTACCTATAAATAAAAATCCTTTAATTTTGACGATTGTGAAAATCAAAAGTCAAGTTTTCAATTCTGAATCTTCCAAATGAAAAAAAATTCAAATGTCAATAATCAAAATTATATAATTTTTTATTTCTAAACTTAAAACTTGCATAAGTTTTAATTGTAAATTATCAAAATTAATTACTCTCTAATTTTAAACATTTAGTATTCAAAGTTTTACAGTTTATTTAAATTTAAAACTTAAAATTGACGTAATACTTAATTGGACGTTTTTCAAATTAAAAGCTCTTCAATTTTGAAGATTTAAAATTAAAAGCTCTAAAATTTTTAAAAGTTACAATTGAAAACTCTTTAATTTTAAGAATGTATAAATAAAAGTTCTAAAATTTTGATGATTTTAAAATCAAAAGTTAAGTTTTTAATAAAAAATCTTCTAAATTGAAAAAATTGAAAAAATTAATCATCAAAATTACCAAAAATAACTTTAAATTAAAACAAAAACAATTAAAAACAAGAGTCAAATTTTCAATTCGAAATCTTTCAAATTTAATAAATTTGGATTGTGAATCATAAAAATTACAACATTTTTTATTGTAAAACTTTAAACTTGCATAATTTTGAATTGTAAATAGTTCAAAATTAAAAACTCTTTAATTTTAAAGATTTAAAATTAAACGTGCTATAATTCTGAACAGTTACAATTGCAAACTATTTAATTTGAAAAACGTACCTATAAACTCTTAAATTTTGATGATTTTGAAAATCAAAAGTTACCTTTACTATACGAAATCTTCCAAATTGACAAAATGTCCAATGATAATCTTCAAAATTACAACATTCTTATTGTAAAACTTGAAACTTGGATAATTTTTAAATGTTAATTCTAAAAATAAAAAATTCTTCAATTCTGAATATTTACAATCCAAAGGTCTAAAATTTGAAAAGTTGCGATTGAAAGTGCATCAAAATTACAGAATTTGGAATTGTCAAACATAAAACTTAGATAATTTTTAATTACAAATTTTCAAAATTAAAAACGCTTCATATTTAAAGACGTACACTTCAAAGTTTTGCAATTTTGAACAGTAACTTTTGAAAATTTTAAACATTCTTATTCTAAAAATATTTATATAATTGCAAATTACTCAATTTTCAAGGTAATAATTCAAGTTTGAACATTTTTTCACTCTCCTTTCTTTAAAGAACTTCCCCAAAACGGCATCTAATTTTAAATAAGGAGAATTTGATATTCCAATTCAAACTCAATAATTCCATTTTAATTAAAACAGCTTCAAGAGGAATCAGAATTGTATAAGATGTCAAACTGACTTATGCTAATAAAATGTCAAACTAAGTGGTAGAAAAAAAATCAAGAGAAAAAAGCACGCGATAAGTGAACGGAAACATTGGATATTAACATATTATTATTATATATAATATTTAAATACGATGATCATTTTGTACACAGTCTGACAAATGAATTTTTTTTATTCTCTAACGAGACTGCCGATCAAGTTTTACAATAAAGGCGAGATTGACAGTAAAATTTTAACTAACTAAGGTCCTTGAACTATTTCTTCTTCAGAGCTCCGGGTACTCAAATTAAGATGCTCATTGTGCATCCTGACAGTGGAAGCAAAGAAAAATTAACAACACGAAATAGAAAAATACACCTCCGTCTTCGTGATTGTGTTTCCGATTTATCTTTCTTATCTATTCAATTTCTCAAGGACTAATTCTCTAAGTGCTGTTCAAAATTGAAAGAAAACACGAAAATGTGAGAAAGCAGCTACAATATCTCCTGTTTTCAATACTTCAGTTTCATTAGCTTCAGAAACATTAGTTGCATCTACTGGAGTACGCAATTATCGACGCTTTGAAAGTTTTAGATTGCAGCATGATGGAACTACACAAGATGTCTTAACTCTGAAGGCGTAGTTATTTTGTCAGCCAATAGAAAACAGGCTAAGGTGCACAAAACAATCAAAGGAACATCAAAGATGCTCAGAACTTTAGTAACTTGTCCTGAGTGTTGCGACACTTTGTCTAGTTCCATGAATTGGAGATTGCTTCTGCAAAACTATCAACTGAGTGGATACTTGTTCGAATGATGTAATTGCTTTTCCATTCCCATTACTTTCATCAAAATATTTTTCATGCCCCACCTACGTGACTTAGCATTCAAATTTCCAGAATTAAATTTTTCTAAGTAGTGTTAAGATAAAAATTAAACCCGAATGTACATGCTTTATAAGAACACTATATGGATATTTTAATTTTCTGTAATCTCTCGAATAAAACAGGTTCAACATCGTCTGTAAAGATTGAATTTTCAGACTACGAGAACAAACACACAACATTTGAAAAATTCGAATACCATTCGGGAATCCTATTGAAAGGATACCTCGCGCTGAACAAAAATCGGTTTTTCTAAAATGAAAGTGAGATAAACAATTTTAAAATGAGCCAGTGAATAAAATGCTACCATAGATTTTGCAATTATCAGTACAAATGTCGAATCTCGCCATTGAAGATACTTCTATTTTCTTCAGCTCTTTTTCAAAGCTGATATTCTAGTCTTGATTTTCGAATCATCTAATTTCTCAACCATCACATATCTTTTGTCTAAATCGAGTTGAACTTTAACAATTTGTTTCAAAAAATGCGAAATTCTAAAATCTTTCGAATGTTTTTTTTCTCTCAAAAAGCTCTGTTGCTTAATCTTTTCAGACAATATAGACCAGTGGAAATAGCTAATTAATTAACAAAAATTCCAAAGGTCTTCAAAAAAATTGTATATTTGTTTTTTCATATGTTGAACATAAAATCAAATTTTGCAAAACGTGATTGGGTCGGCAATTTGTTTACAAAAATTAATTTGCAAAATTCGCCCTCCATTGCTCTATGAAAATTCAAAACATTTTGCAAACTTGAGTGAGTAACTATAAACTCAGTCACTACCCTGTATTAAATTTGCAAAACGTTCGTGATGCGGCAACATTATTAATTAGAAACAAATTATTATTTTGTTAATCACTCCCCAGCGAAAATACCGAAGGTTTTGCAAAATGTTATTTCTGCTTTTTTCCATTAAGAAGAAACTATTGTATGATTTGCAAACCTAAATACATGACGCAAATTATCGTTTTTTTAATTATTGTTAAATTTTTTGCAATTCAACTCCTAAAATTCCAGCGAAAATTGCGAAGTTTGCGTTTTTGGGTAGCAAATGTTTGTAATGTCCAGATCTCAAAATTATTAAATTACAAACATTTTGCAAATCTTACTGAGTGATAAACAACTTATCACCAACGTTATATAACATTTGCAAACTGTTTACAACTTGGCAACATTATTAATTAGAAACAAATTATTATTTTGTTTATCACTCCCCAGCGAAAATACCGAAGGTTTTGCAAAATGTTATTTCTGCTTCTTTCCATTGAAAAAAGACTATTATATGATTTGCTTAACTGTATGCATAACGCAAATTATCGTTTTTTAATGAATGTTGCATTTGTTGCAATTCGACTCATAAAATTCCTGCGAGAATTGCAAATGTTGCACGACCGACAACAATATTAAAATTGAAATTAAACAAATTAGGTACTTTGTTAAACTAGCCAAAAAATACAAACATTTCGCAAATCGTACTGAGTGCTAATTAACTTAGTACTAAAATCATATTAGATTTGCAAACTGTTTACTACGTGGCAACATTGATAATGATAAACAATCTTATATTTTTTCAAATTATTCCCCAGATTAAATTCTCAAGGTATTGCAAAAGGATTTTTCTTACTATTGAAGGGTTCCATATAGTTTGTAACGGATTTACTAGTTTTTTTGATTGGATAACGCAATTTGGGACGAATATTACGATCCATTTCATTATATCAAATTTTCAAGGGTTTTTGAAGGTTTCTCGTTTCTTTGAAAAAGTTTTTGAAAGTAATAAAATAACTGCCGGTGTAGAAAAAGGAGGAAAAATTTGGAAAAAAAAACGAGTGACAATATGCAATTCAGGAATTGCGTGAAAAATTTTTGATAAGTGAATAATTTTTCTTTGGATAATTTTTATAAGGTAATCGGAGCATGATTAAAAGTTTTCATTCATTTTGAAAATTAAGACAATTTGAGAGACAATTGTATATTATAAAACAAGTGTGAATAAATAACGATGTTGCCTTTCCTCCCATGTAACTATTTAGTTTACTGCATATCGAGTCAAGAGTATCATTTTTTCCCTAAAGGTTTAAAACTCTACTTTCAACGCGCTTCATCAAGCATCAAAAGTCTTCCGATAACTGAGTTCTGAAAACAAAATTTCTATTATAATATTCAGAAATTAAAATTTTTTTAAAATGTATAGTTTCGCCGTTATTGATTGAGATAGTTTACCTTTTTCCATTTTTCAAAAGCCATTCGTGAGTTCTTGGTTTTTTCTGAATTTTCACTGTTTTGTAACTGTTTCTTTCGGACATTGAAAAAAAACTATTATTTTCATGAATTCTTTTCTTTGAATTCCTGTAAAAAAAACAAGATAAATTGGGAGTTTCCTTTTGCAACACCTTGAGAATTTAATCTGGGGAATAATTTAAAAAGAGATAAGTTTGTTTATCACTATCAATGTTGCAAAGTAGTAAACAGTTTGCAAATCTAATATGATGTTAGTACTAAGTTAATTATCACTCAGTACGATTTGCGAAACGTTTGTATTTTTTTACTAGTTTAACAAAGTACCTAATTTGTTTAATTTCAATTTTAATATTGTTGCCGGTCGTGCAACGTTTTGAAAATTTAATATTTCTTAGATTTCGACATTTCCAACATTTGCTACCCAAAAACGCAAAATTTGCAATTCTCGCAGGAATTTTATGAGTGGAATGGCAAAAAATGCAACATTAATTTTAAAAACGATAATTTTCGTTATGCATACAGTTTTGAAAATCATATAATAGTCTTTTTTCAATCGAAAGAAGCAGAAATAACATTGTGCAAAACCTTCGGTATTTTCGCTGCGGATTGATAAACAAACTAATAATTTGTTTATAATTAATAATGTAGCCAAGTTGTAAACACATGCAACGGTTTTTTTCGGACATTGAAAACAAAAAATTATTTTCATTAATTCTTTTCTTTGAATTCCTGTAAAAAACAAGAGAAATTGGGAGGTTCCTTTTGCAACACCTTGAGAATTTAATCTGGGAAATAATTTAAAAAAATACAAGTTTGTTTATCACTATCAATGTTGCCAAGTAGTAAACAGTTTGCAAATCTAATATGATGTTAGTACTAAGTTAATTATCACTCAGTACGATTTGCGAAATGTTTGTATTTTTTGGCTAGTTTAACAAAGTACCTAATTTGTTTAATTTCAATTTCAATATTGTTGCCGGTCGTGCAACGTTTTGAAAATTTAATATTTTTTAGATTTCGACATTTCCAACATTTGCTACCAAAAAACGCAAAATTTGCAATTCTCGCAGGAATTTTATGAGTCGAATGGCAAAAAATGCAACATTAATTAAAAAAAACGATAATTTGCGTTATGCATACAGTTTTGCAAATCATATAATAGTCTTTTTTAATGGAAAGAAGCAGAAATAACATTTTGCAAAACCTTCGGTATTTTCGCTGGAGAGTGATAAACAAAATAATAATTTGTTTATAATTAATAATGTAGCCAAGTTGTAAGCGATTTGAAAATGTAATACGACGTTGGTAATAAGTTTTTTATCACTCAGTACGATTTGCAAAATGTTTGTAATTTTTGGCTAGTTTACAAAAGTAACTAATTTGTGTAATTGCAATTTTAATATTATTGCCGGCCGAGTAACGTTTTGCAAATTTGATAATTTTCAGATCTCGACATTTCTAACATTTGCTACCCAAAAATGCAACCTTCGCAATTTTCGCCGGAATTTTAGGAGTCGAATTGCAAAAAATTTAACAATAATTTAAATAACGATAATTTGCATTATGTATTTAGTTTTGCAAATCATATAATAGTTTCTTCTCAATGGAAAAAAGCAGAAACAACATTTTGCAAAAACTTCGGTATTTTCGCTGAGGAGTGATTAATAAAATAATAATTTGTTTATAATCAATAATGTTGCCGTATCACTAACGTTTTGCAAATTTAATACAGGATAGTGACTGAGTTCATAATTACTCCCTCAAGTTCGCAAAATGTTTTGTTATTTTTCGTGGAGCAATGGGGGGAAAATTTTGCAAATTAATTTTTTTAAACAAATTGCCGACCCGATCACGTTTTGCAAAATTTTATTTTATGTTCAACATATAAAAAAAAACAACTATACAATTTTTTTGAAGACCTTCAAAATTTTTGTTAATTGACTCGATTTCCATGTCTAATGCCACTGGTCTAATAGCTATAGAAAATAGATAAGTATATTTTGAATAGGAGCTTCATAATTTAACATCAAAATTTATCAAATTTTTGAACAGTAGAGTATAACAAGTTGGGATAAATTAACAAAGTAACTTGATGTGGTAATAGTAGCCTCCCTTGACAGAGTGTTATTAGGGATGTAATATTATATAGTCACGGTCATGGTATCGTTCGTTGCCTACTCAATTAGCACTGACTGTAATACCATGATGGTCAAATTAGAGGGCATGTACATGACGGTTTACATTAGCGCAAACGATTGTCGTCACTGAGTTACTGACCTGTTGGTTCGGTAGGGCAGACTGCAGCACGGCCGATGAACCGGGTCAAGTGCCTCACACCGGCGGTCTCTCCAATTTTGGAAAGGTAAGCTAACTTTTTATTTTGATCATCAAAATTTCACTTATTGCAAAATTCATAATTTTCTTTACATTCATACTCCTTCCAGCAATGGACCATTACCAAACTTGTAATATGTTAAAGTAATAAGATGCGCTTTCTAACCATTCTCGAGAGAGAGGGTTTTTGAAAAAAATCCACGCATGTTTCATAGGGTGGTCCAAAAATGCATTGGAAATTTTTTTTTTGAATTTTTATCGGGACACGCCCCTAATTTGTTCGAATCCACCCAAAAACAAATCCATTTTTTTTGTTATGAAAAAAATGATATTTAGGGGTGGCGCAAGCCCCATGAAGTTTAACATGTATTTCCCATAAGAAAAAAAGACGTTTTTGTAAATCTTATTCAGAATCCTCAATATTATCTCAATCGAGTTGAAACCCAACATTTCTCTTCACAATTAGCCATAGAATACGAATAAAATATCACTTTTCAAAAAATAACACCATAAGTTTGTTTTATAGGGTCCCAAAGAAACCCCATAAGTGAAAAAATGGGTTTTGCGAGTTTTTGGCGCTAATTATGATTTTTTTGCGGTTTTTTCAATGCGAATTGTTTCTAATACATAAAATATCACTTCATACTGAAAAATAGATATTTTCATGAATTGTTTAAACAATTTATTATTGTTTTTAGCAATTTTCTCATAGAATGGAGTTAGAAAGACGCGGTTTTTTCACAAATTTTCGATTTTTTGTCTAATTTTCAATTAGAGGGAAGTGATAGTTCATCACTGTTAAAAATAGTGATTGTTTAAACAATTTATCATAATTATTAATAATATTATATTTGAATAATGCTAGAAAGATGCGGATTTTTTTTAAATTTCTGGATTTTTGTCCAATTTTCATCTGTAGTGAAGTAATAATAAATTCAAGTTAACAAAATAATTGTTTAAACAATTTATTATAATTATTAATAATATTATATTTGAATAATGCTGAAAAGATGCGGTTTTTTTGTAATTTCTGGTTTTTTGTCCACTTTTCATTCGGAGTGAAGTAATAATGAATTCAAGTTAACAAAATAATTGTTTAAACAATTTATTATACTTATTAATAATATTATGATTAAATAATGCAAGAAAGATGCGGTTTTTTTTAAATATCTGGCTTTCTGTTTAATTTTCATTTGGGTGAAGTAATAATGAATTAAAGTTAACAAAATAATTGTTTAAACAATTTATTATCATTGTTGATAATATTCTCTTTGCTTAATCGGTAAAATGTTGCGGTTTTTTTTTTAAATTTTCAACTGTTTGTTTATTTTTTATTATGCGTGACTTGATGATTAATTAAATTTAGCAAAAATAATTGTTTAAACAAATTATTATTGTTTATGACTATCTTCATCTATATCGATTGCGCCTGATAGTTGCGATTTTTGGAAAATTTTACCTTTCTGTCCTTTTTTCACTTAGTGAGGTAATAATTAATTAAAGTTACCAGAAAAGTTGTTTAAACAATTTAATATTGTTTTTAACTATCTTTTCTCAGATAAGTGCTAGAAAGTGGCGGTTTTTTCTAAAATCTTTCACTTTGCTTCGCCTGCTTAATTACTAACAATTAATATATGAACATTAGAGATTTGCAATTCCAAGTTTTTCTTTTACGCTTTGCAATAAACTTCTTGTTGTAATCCAAAAAAAAACTTTTACAAGTCATTTAAAGACCTAGTCCTTCCACCTATTCCTAAGTATTCTATTCTTTGTTTTCGCCTTTTGTGTAAAATAGTTTTTTTTCTTTAAGTTAATTTTTTTAAGCATTTCGAAAAGAGCGAAAATAATTCACTTAAAATAACAATACCTTTCGAAAAATCATTTTTGTTGTGGTTGAATTATTACTTGTTCATAAATAAAAAGGCGATACAAAGACAAAGATTTTAGAAAAAACCGCCACTTTCTAGCACTTATCTGAGAAAAGATAGTTATAAACAATATTAAATTGTTTAAACAACTTTTCTGGTAACTTTAATTAATTATTACCTCACTAAGTGAAAAAAGGACAGAAAGGTAAAAATTTCCAAAAACCGCAACTATCAGGCGCAATCGATATAGATGAAGATAGTCATAAACAATAATAATTTGTTTGAACAATTATTTTTGCTAAATCTAATTAATTATCAAGTCACGTCCAATACAAAATAAATAAACAGTTGAAAATTTCAGAAAAAACCGCAACATTCTACCGATTAAGCAAAGAGAATATTATCAACAATGATAATAAATTGTTTAAACAATTATTTTGTTAACTTGAATTCATTATTACTTCACTCAAAATGAAAATTAAACAAAAAGCCAGAAATTTCAAAAAAGCCGCATCTTTCTAGCATTATTCAATTATAATATTATTAATAAGTATAATAAATTATTTAAACAATTATTTTGTTAACTTGAATTCATTCTTACTTCACTCCGAATGAAAAGTGGACAAAAAACCAGAAATTTAGAAAAAAAACGCATCTTTCTAGCATTATTCAAATATAATATTATTAATAATTATAATAAATTTTTTAAACAATCACTATTGTTAACATTGATGAACTATCACTTCCCTTCAATTGAAAATTGGACAACAAATGGAAAATTTGTGAAAAACCCGCATCTTTCTAAATACATTCTATGAGAAAATTGCTAAAAAAAATAATAAATTGTTTAAACAATTCATTAAAATATCTAATTTACAGTATAAAGTCATATTTTATGTATTAGAAACAATTCGCATTAAAAAAACCGCAAAAAAATCATAATTAGCGCCAAAAACTCGCAAAACCCATTTTTTCACTTATGGGGTTTCTTTGGGACCCTATAAAACAGACTTATGGGGGTGATATTTGAAAGGTGACATTTTATTCGTATTCTATGGCTAATTGTGAAGAGAAATATCAAGTTTCAACTCGATTGAGATAATATTGAGGATTCTGAATAAGATTTACAAAAACGTATTTTTTTCTTATGGGAAATACATGTTAAACTTCATGGGGCTTGCGCCACCCCTAAATATCATTTTTTTTCAAAACAAAAAAAAATGGATTTATTTTTGGGTGTATTCGAACAAATTTGGTGGGTGTCCTCATAAAAATTCGAAAAAAAAATTCTTGGACCACCCTAATGTTACATGGACCGCGATGCGAAATTCTTTCAACTCTCGGTTAGATCAGGCGGTAGTGCACTAAGTTTGTAACCACAAAGACCGGGCTTGTTTCCTGCTGCTGGCATTTTTTGAAAATTTTTTTTATTGCATATGAGAAAATTGTTTTTTTTTTAAATATTATAAATATTTTTGAATATTTACAAATATTTCAAGGATATAAGTCCCTGAATCGCCATCCTTGAAAAATTCTGATTCCTTATTCAATTTTTTGTGTGAAAACATCACTCATTACTCTAATTTCAAAATATGAATATTATACTAATAATAGAACATTTCTTTTATTTCATTCTATTTTTATATAATTTTATTGGGCTATTAATTTATATTTGAATATTCATTTTATTCTTATTATACTATTTTTATACTTTTTATTTTAATCTCATATGATATAATTATCAAAATAAAAATTTTCAGTTGAATGAAGGAAAATAAAGATTTTCTATAAAAATCTTTTCTTGGAGTAAAATGGGTAAAGGTTGGAAAAACTAAATTTTTTATATGAAAAAAGTAAAGAACTCGAAGAGCCTTATAGAACCGGGAATTGAAAGTCTCTTGCAGCGCGGACCATGCTACGTGCGTGGATTTTTTTTTAAGTCGGTTTATTAGCAGGTCGCATTCAATAATCAATAAAAGAGTATCATACTAAACAAATACACAAAAACTAACATCATCTACTAAATTTTATGAATGTCCTGAAATTCTCAACCCATATCTATTAACACTATAAAATTCCCGACGTTATAAAACACTTTGTGTATTCTCTTCCGGCATATTTTGCCAGATTTTAATCTTCTCTTCTGGCATATTTTGCCGGATTATAATTTTTCTTCCAGTGAATTTTTCTCTTCCACCCTTTCCAGGTTATTATGGGGGGAGGGTACAGATATATGACACATGACATTACATAGCATTATTTGCCGTGGAAGGATTTTTAAACTTGTTGGAATTAACCTTGAATTCTTTGGAATTCATCTAAAATTTTTGGAATTCATCATAAATTCTTTGGAAGTTATCATAAGTAATAAATAAATTATTTTGAAAAATAAATTAAAGTTTTTTTATAATTATTTATACATAAGGAGATATGTGAATAAAATTGTTATAAAGAAGCTTTCATCATAAACAATTTTTCACAAATAGTAATTGTATATTTTTATATAAATTGTTTTTTCTGAACCTCAAAATAATTTTAATGTATATCAAAAAGAAACAAATTTGTAATGTGCGACCTCTAAATATTATCATCATCACTGCATAAATTCCTCACTGAAAAATAGATTATCTCTTAATTTATTCATCTAAATTAAATGGATCCCAATATAGTATTGATGGATTTCAATCATAATAGACCGATTTGATATGGAATCACGCAGTCTGACTTATCGAACAATTTTTTTTAAATGAACAATCTTTTAAATCCCTAAAATGAACTTTGAAAATGTTGAAATATAAAAAAAAATATTTTAATATTTTTCCTTTCTCGCACATTGAATTTCTGATAATCTCCACATTTTTCGTTAGTTTTCAAAAATACGTAATTTATTATATACAGAAAAACAATAAAATTTTAGCGATGGAATAAACACGGTTCAGTGATACATATCGTACCCAATTAGCGAAAGCGGATTATGTTTCAGCAATAGCAGAAAGAATACCTGATGGATGTTTTTATATTTAAAACCGCCAAAGTTCCACGATGCACGAGGATTTAAAGTTTAAAGTTATTAAACCTAAAATTTTGCAATTTCAATATTCGCTTTAAAATCTGAGAGTGTAGTTCATTTTAATATTTTTCTTTAGCAGAACCTAAATCTTTATTGTAAAATTCAAGCATCTTAGTTGACTAATTTTGAAAAATCAAAACTACTCAAATAATTTCTGTAAGCAAAGTCAATAGGGAATTTTATTACAGTTTGGACTCTATAGAATTCATTCAACTTGTTATATCGATCACAGTCTAATTACCCATTTATTCCAAGGAATTAGGAAAATATTTGCTCTCACGAAAACCGGTTATTTCACATTCAACAAGAAGCCATCGTGGAAAGTAAATCACTGTGATTCTTTGAACGAACATAAACAGAGGGTTTTGTATCGGGCGATAAAAAAACTTTCGCGCTGAAATCGTTGAGAGACGTGTTTAGTTTATGAACTTCCTGCCAAATTATCTTTTTGCGCTCTCAGAATATTCAGTTTTTTTTTCTAAAGTAGATGTTTTGCTTCCAACTTTACACGCAGGGAAATACAGCTGTACTTCAAATGCTATTTTAGCTCTGTCTTTAATTAACTATAATTACTCAGTCAAGATAGGAAAGTTATATCAATTTCCCAACTGCAAATTACAAATTAGAAACTATTTTTATTGTGCAAAAGTTTCAGAAAGGAATAGAATGTAAATATGAACATTCCATGAAATTATGTTTGTTCATTTCTTCATTTTAATGTTTTTAATAGAGAGATGAAGGGCCATCCATAAATTATGTTACAACTTGAGGGGGGGGGATTTACGATCTGATACATGGGGGGGGGGAGCGTAAATCGATAGTGTGAATTATTATTTTTGACAAATCAACCTTACCGGAAATCCACGGGATTTTATGATTACCGAGGATTTCAGTAATTTTAATAAGGTATTTTAATTAATTTTCCGGGATCTCTAAGGTTTTCATAAAGCTTTAAATATTTTGAGAGTTTTCACGGAATATTATTAGATTTTATACAATTTCACGAAATTTTAAGTAAATTTGAGGTATTTTATAATCTTTAAACGGAATTTTAGAAAACTTATTCACAAGAATTCGAGAGATTTCAAAGTTTCAGAGAGATTTTCAAATTTTTCAAGGTATTTCCATCGATATTTAGGAATATTAAACATTTTAAGGTATTTTGAAAGATTCGAAAAAAATTCAATATATTTCCAGATATTTGAAAGGATCAAACATTTTTTAGGGCATTTCAGAAGATTGAAAGTAAATTTCAAAAGCTTTAAAAAGTTTCAAGTGATTCCAAAAGATTTGAAAAATTGAAACAAATTTCCAAAGATCTTAATGATGCTAAGGGATAAAAAAAATGTAATATGGTTTTAAGGAATTTCGGAAGGTTTGGAAGAGTTTTATAGGACATATAAGGTTTTCGGTTATTTCAAAAGATTCTAAAAGACTTTTAAGAGATTTTATAAGATTTCCAAAGATGTCAGTGATTTTAAGGAATTTTAAAGGCTCTCAATAAGGTACTTTGATGAATTTCCCAGGATCTCAAAGGATTTCATAGGATTTCAAATATTTCAAGAGGTTTCGAGGAATATTATCAGATTTCATGTAATTTTACGGAATTTTAAGGGATTTTATAATATTTTAATAATATTTCAAAGAATTTATTCACAAGAATTGAGGAACTTATAAGTATTGCAAGGATTTTGAGATATTTGCAATATTTCAAGGTATTTTCTAAGATTTTGAAGAATTAAAAAAATTGTAAAATATTTTAAAAGATTCCAAGGCATTTCAAGAACTTTCAGTGGATTTTAAAGATTTTAAGGTATTTCAAAAGACTTCAAGGAATTTCAAGGAATAGGGGAGCGGCGGCGAATGCGGCGCACATAAAGGAAAATGCACGATTAAAATTCAAATATAAAGTAAAATATTGTAATAAAATATATTTTGTTTAGGCCAATATCTTACCAATGATCTATGCATGGAGATAATTTAATTTAAGTTCATTAAAACAGTTAATGCATGTGTTTTCCAAAAAGTGCATCTGCGCCAAGTTGTCCTACCTTGTTTGGTAATGTGGCGCGTTTCGATTTCAATTCATAATTATTGAAAAACAAACAAATTATGAAGAAAAATTAGTAAAATTTAATAAAAAAAGATAAATCTAATTACATTTAATATTATTAACATATTTGAGGGATTATGTCTGCCGAAATTTCAAGAAAAAATGTTTTTTTAACAGTGCAGAATGTCTCACAATAATTTGAGGGTTATGTCTGCTGAAACGTCAAGAAATTTTTTTTTTGTTAGCAGTGCAGAATGACTCACCAATATAAAAAATAACATTCGGAAGGATATATTTAAATAATTATCAATGTGGAAACTTTTTAAACAATTCTTTATATTAAACTATAATATTAAGACAAGGTAAACCCAGAATACGCCATATTAGTCGCATGTGAATAGTATTTAATAAAGATTTTTTACACGAAAGTTTATTAATTTTACTCAAAATGTGAAAGTTTAAAGCATTCAAGAAACTCGGATCAGTATATTTCCAAAAAAATTTTTTTGGTTTACACGAAACTTCTGTAATTTTTTACTTGTTTTTAGCTACTCTGGCAATACAAGCGAAAGAACCAAAAACTAACTTTTCGTCATAAAAATCAGACAATTAATTTAATTATCCCAATTTTTTAATAATGTAACGTTGAAAACATATATACATGTAATGAAACTACCTCCACAAGCAGAAAATGCGTTAATACTCGAAAACTCGAACGCGCCACATTAGCCGCCGCGCTGCATTCGCCGCCGCTCCCATATCATAAGATTTCATGTAACTAAAGATAACTTCAAAGGATTTTATCATATTTTATTATAAATTCAAATAATTTATTCACAAGATTAGTTATATAGTTGCATTGATAAAACTCATTATTAAATTATCATAAATTAATGGTATATAAATATATTAATGTATATATATGTATATTAATGTATATATTATATATATATATATATATATATATATATTATATATATTAATGTATATATTAAAAAAATATATATGTATATTAATATAGTATATTAATGGTATATAAATTATATACTATATAATTACATTAATTAATGGATTTCGAAGGATTCAAGAAATTTGAAGACATTTCAAATATCTTGAGGAATTTCCAAAGATTTGAAAGAATTCAAAAGATTTTCAACATTTTTAAAGCTTATCGGGCTTTGCACTATTCATTAAATACAGCCCTAGATTTGGTTATACTTTTCTAGATTTGACGACAGATTAAACAGGAAGTAAAAATATCTAAAACCTTTAGTAAAGGGTTTGGACTCGTAATTTGTTATTTTTGATGAATATTTTTCTACTCGATGACACAGCTTATCATACGTTATAATTTTAAAGGAGCATTGCATGTTTCTTGCATGTTCCGAGTTGTTTAAAAAAAACAAGCAAAAAAATGTGTTAAGTACTTTATGGATGGCCCCTAAGTTGGGTTCTAACTTAAGATTCCTGTTACCAGCAGTTAATATCTAGAGCCTTCATGAAATTTCTGGACTTTTCTAAAACATTCTAGAATTGTATAGAATGTGACAGAATATTCAAGACTCTTTTGGTAGAGTTTATAATACTCTTGAATGTTTTAAAAAATATTTTAGGCTTTTCTAAAATATTCCAGGATGTATAATATTGTGGAATTTTCTGAAATGATATGGAATGTCATTCAGTATTCACGTATGTTTTGGAACTTTCTAGAATGTTCAGCAATGTATAATGTTTTGGAATGATCTTGGCTTTTTCTGAATTATTATTGAATTTTCCAGATTACTCTACAATTCTTTAATATTCTGGAAATTACTCGACTTTTGTCGAATATTTTATAATTTCTTGGAATGTTCTGGAATATTCTGGTATCTTTAGGAAACGTTCTAGAACGTTTTGAATTATTTCAAAATCTTATCAAATTTTCCATAATTTTCCACATTATTGAGGTGAACTCCAGAAAGGACCCCGTACCAATTATACAGAAATAGTATATTGCATTACAAGTGGTAGGCGATGGCCTTTTCGTGACAAGTGCAGTGTTTTTAGGACGAGTCGTAGGTGAGGGCACCGAAGGTGCCCGAACCGTAGACGAGTCTAAAAACACTGCACGAGTCAAGAAAAGGGCCTACCACGAGGCACGAGACATGCACGATACTTTTTACAACAAGATCATGAAAAGTGTGAAAAAAACGCTACCTGATCGAAGTTGCGGGGGGGGGGGGCGGTCCAGGGTGCAGCCCTGGTGGGGGTTCGGGGGGCGAAGCCCCCCGTCTGAAAAAAAAACAACCAACAAACGCGTGACAGCATTCAGAAATAAGGTTATAGAAGCCGGTAGCCTCTACGCCGCTAGGTGCGCTATAGTTGCTCAAGTCAAAGTTGCGGGAAAATTTAAATTAGATAAATGAAAAATTACTTTTTTATTACAAATTACTAATAAAAGTTTATAGTTTACTCATAAAAAAATGTTATCAGTTTGAAAAGACAAAATTTAATATTTTAAGTACTGATTAGTTTTTATAGCGTATATATTTCTGCACGGTATGTCGCGAGACGAGCGCGCTACAGTTGTCGCTGAAAACATCGACCTATTTCCGTCTTTATCTAACTATCTTCCTTTCACTTATTGTGAAAATGTGGAATGCTTACGAAAAGAGGCCTTTTCGTAAGCATTCCTCATTTCGTACGTTCTTTATTCGCATCGTTCGAAATGCGCCACATTACACACAGATCATAAGTACGAAAACACGCCATTTTCATGATAGTGTTGTAAAAATGGATTTTTGTTATTGTTATTATTGAAACGTTACCTTTCTCAAACACTTTTTTTCAGATTTGTCTAAATTTCTCATATTTTGTATATCAGACCTGCTGAAACAAAATGGTTGTATCCATGAACTTGACAGATTCACGATTTTGTGTATAGAAGATGCTTGGGGGTTGTTTTGACCTCCCCAATAGATTCAAGCAAGGAAAGTGACATTTTCAAAAAACCAACATACCTATCAGGAAAGGTTAAGGAATTTATGTTGAGGGTTCTTTAACATCCCTTAAAGATTGAAGCATTTTGAGCACATTGATATTTTTCTATTAAAATATTGGATTCAGAAATCACTTTACAATAAATGTGGGAAACACCTTCTAGCAGAAAAGATCGTTGAATTTATTTTAAGGGTTGTTCAAACATCCCGGAAAGATACGAGCAAGGAAATAAACATTTACTACAAAGAAAAATCACGGGAGATTTTTCTAATCAACTATTGTGGTCAGAAATCACTTTAAAATAAGCTTTTGAAATATCTAACAGGAATGGTCGTTTAGTTCATCTTAACGGTTTCTGAACATTCTTGAAGCATTCAAGCAAGGTAATCGACATTTCCTACAAATCAAAACCACAACCCTCAAACATCCTGTATACACAAAATCGCGAATCTGTCAAGTTCATGGGTACATAACTTTTATTTTCAGTGGGTCTGTCTCACTAAATATTAGGCATCTAGCCAAATCTAACAAAAACTTTTTTAAGAAGGATAACATATCAATATTTTTATTGAAATAGATAAACTGTCAATTTTTCTGATAATTTTCTCTTGAATTATTGATCTGCAGGTTCAAAATTATTTAAAAAAATTATAATTAGACATTTTGATAAAAATCCATTTTTTACATTTGGTAAGGGATCCTTTGATGACGTTTATATAATATTCTGGAATGTTCTAAAATATTGGAAGTTTTTAGAATAAAATTTTTCTGTAAGAATTTAGTACTTTTTACTAGAACAAATTTTTTAGGTCTTAAACTTATCTGAAGATGGTTGATAACTTCTGCCATTACAAGTGCAATGTTAAGATGTTAAGTACTCAAAACGACTATTTTCGAAGAGCCCTAGAACTTCGCTAATGGAGATTGGTGCATTAGAAGCAATTGGTGTAAAATGACTTTGGAGCGTTTGGCTCCAAATCTAATTCAGATCTGTACGTGATAGGGAAGAACAATTACGACAACGGGATCCAATTGCAAAGAGTGCAAACCGATTTAAGTTCTCTGAAAAGGAAGACGGGCATATCGAATGAACAAATCTAAAATAAATTAGGTAATCAGATGTGTGCGCATTATAAAAAAAACTATAATAAATACGAACAACAAATTAAATTGTATACTTCAGATTTCCCGAAAGATACAATACTTCTCTTCAAGTTTTAATTTTGACTTTAGCTTTCTTTAAATGGACTTTTTGATTCAAATATACTACAAAATTCAAATTTAATATGTAATGTAGAAATAAAATAAATATTTTCAATTCCTATAGATCTTTTTGCCTTGCATTTTGTGTGCTTCAAATTTCAAGTTATTTAGTTTTAAAGACTTGAATTCAAACTTTTCAATTTTGAAGGAATGTAGTTTTTTATTATTATTAAATTTAAAAAGCGTTGTATTTGAAGTTTTTTTATTTTAAGACTTTGAAAGTCTTGAACTGTTTCATACTTTTTTGGATTATTCAATATAAGGCTTCTAATACACATATATGTTTATTTACATCGTTTTCTATTGTAAACGAAAAATGACGCTACTATGGCTTCCCATTTAATATTCCTGAATTCTCAATGAACTAAATTTGAAGTCATTGAATAAACTTGGTGGATTAAAATTGAAAACTGGCTCTTAAAGATGTACATCTTGAAAGGATATAAGTTGAAAGCAAACAATTTTTAATATTTCAATATGAAATTATTCAATTTGGAACGCTTTTAATTCCAAAATATTTACTTCTTTTAAACGAATTTAATGTAAAATTATTGAAATTCTTCAATTCACCAATTTTTAAATGAAAACGGTTTCAATTTCAAATGATTTAGGTTTAAATTTTTTAAACTTCAACTCTCAATTTTTAAATTTTGTAATTTTTAAAGATTTCAAAATTAAATCAAAATTTTTATTACTTGAGTTTTGAATGTTATAAATATCAAATTTTTCAATGAGGAATACAATTTTAAATGTGAAATCTTAAGAATTAACACAGACAATTGGTATTATATTATATTATATTATATTATATTATATTATACTGCAGAGGTTGATCGAGGTTGATAATTTGGTTATAAATCATGTTTATACTACACTAAGAACAAAAATCTTGAATCAAAGAAAGGTAACTTGGTTCAGAGCAATGATATTACTGAATACATCCTATAAAACATTTCTCTAATACAAAGAAATAGTTTTATCTGAACCAAAAATATGAAATTATTGTTTCAATTAATATTTCAGCCACTGAAATATTAATTAAGCGAAAGAACGCTGTTATTGGCTGAAAGAAATAAGAGCTTTCTTTTTAAAAACATGTAGTTGATATAGTCTACTGTGACTCTAAATGAAGAAAATATTTTTTTCAAACAAATTAAAGTACATAGAATGAAGTAAAAGTTTTTATTTATTAGAAAAGATAATTTCTTGCTGCAAAGAAGCCTACCCTAAGTTTTACCAAATTGTTCATGAAAACAAAGAAAAAGGTTTTTATTATGAGTAAATATTTATTTTATCCTGAGATCCGATATATCATTTAGAAAAAATATGTAACGAACTTGAAAAAATAATAATTGATTCGAAGAACGGAAGTTTCTTAATTTAAAGAAAAGAGAGAGTTACTATAAAAATAACGTAACTCATAAAAATAAACGCTGCCTACAATCAAACAAATATTCAATTAACCTACAAAGATACCGCCATTGTTCGAAAAATTTTTGAAATAAAAAAAAATTTAATGCAGCATTTCTTCAGAAGTTTAGTGTAATAATAACAATTATAAGGTAATGTTATCAGTATTAGTTGCCATACCTAGATCATCACATGTATACCATTAATCATTATCATTTTATTATAACTAGGGTGAAAATTTGTGGCTAACTTATAAACTGGATAACTAATTTTTATTGTGAGATAAGGCAATCTGCAGCAACTAGCGGCATTTTTGCTGAACTACTGAAAGTTGCAAATTAGAAATCTACCATCAAAAGAAATATTTATTCAGAATGATCCATTTCTTATTCATAGACTAAATAAACGTTCCTTCCAACGGATTTCATGCACATTTAATTCAAACAAATGTTGTTTGCACTGAAGTAAATGGGCAATTGAAACAAATATGCTAAAATCTTAAATTAAAAAAATACTTATTTCAATGAAATGCAAATGAATTTATTGAAAAAAGTATTTCCTTTCTTTATTTTCTGCTTGATTTTGAACCAATCTATTCCGATTATTACATTTTCCAAATAGAAAAAGAAATATTCCAAAAAATCACACAATTCTAAAAATTGCGGATTTCGAAACATCCTTTAAACAATATTCAAACAAAAATAGATATCTTTCAATAAATGTTGGTAAAATATTTACGCCTCATAGTATTCATAGGTATTCATAGGCAACCCTGCAGATTGAAACGAATTTCGAACTCAGTGTCTCTATTTTGAACATTCACTTTAAGATCGAAATAAAATCCACTTTCTTATAAACCATTTTAAGCACGGGAATCAGAGCATAAGAAAATTACAGATCAAAATTGGATTTCCAAATTACCTCCTTTCCAGCTCATCAGAGACAAATATATAACAAAGGAAGAAAGAAAGAGTAAAAGGAAAAAATCAACCAAAATCAACGTCTCACATTTCCCTTATTCCTTCTCCGTCTTTTTTATAGTACCGGAGACCAGCATGTTTCGGAATGAATTTAGACCTCATCAGGAATTATTTACAGGAAAACTATCGGTATGAACGATTGAGGCCCACATTTATTAAAATTAAAATAATACCTGAAAACATATATATTTGCATATATACGATTTTTTTATCCCATTTCCCCAAATCCCAATTAATTCCACTAAAATCCATCATTCCAAAAAGAACGATTATTAGCAATGAAAAATAAAAGTCGGAAAAAGCTTGAAATTTCATTATTTGTGTACATATTAAGCACAACACTAATGGAACATTATATTACAATTTTTCAAAACAAGAAATCCTTTTTCTCCCTCTTTTTTTCTTTGTTATATATTTTTCTCTGATGAGATGGAAAGGGTGTAGTTTGGAAACCTAATTTTGATTTCTGAATATTTTTTATGTTCGGATTTTGGTGGCATAAATTGGTTCATAAGAAAGTAGATTTCATTTCGATCTTAAATGTATTTCCTTTGTTCAAACAAATATTTGTTCGAGATCATAAATTGAAGATTATTATTTATGCGAACCACGATTCATTCCAATCAAATAGATCAATATTCAAATTTTTCAATATTTTATATTCAAACATATATAATTATGGACTTTCACTGATTATGTCAACTCTTAGTATCGGCTAAATATTTTTACAATTCGAAATATTTTTATTTATCTGGAAAAAATATTTCTTTCACTCAAATAAACTCAGTTTCATTGAAATGAGGAAATATAGCATAGGGTCTAAAAAACCTTTATTGCAAAAAAATATTTCTTTGTATTGAAAAAATATCACCGAAGAAATTATTTCTTTGAGTCTATGCCTAACTTTTTTGCCTATAAACTATATTTGCTCAACTGAAGTGAAAAAATCCTTGGTTCAAAGAAAAAAAATGCATTTCCTTGGATCTGGTAGTTATTTCAGTGTAATGCAATATTTTCCTTAATGTATAGGGCACGCATAATCCTCAGTTTTTTATCCAATCGTGGAAAGATATCGATGGCTCCTTCATTTGACGTCCCTAGGATGATTAATAAGAGATTTAAGAAGAAAGTCAACAATTGTTTTGTGGATTACTTGAGAAGAAACCTCGTTAAGAAAACAGGCCGTTCTTCTCATTATTTTTCCAGCAATAAGTAAATAAGCCATCGTTTTTTACTTCTAATAATTGAATTTTACATTATTTTAATGATCGTACTGTTATTATTATTCCGCGTATCTGAAATTGATTTGAACTCTAGGTGTGCGTATATATTTATTTATATTTTGTCTCTCTGATTGATTTCTCTACATAATATACTCTAAACATTGAATCTTATTACTTCTCTGATATGTGTATTTTTCCAACACATGCTATATCCAAGGCTCTCTTAATTTCCAAAGTCATCAAAATTGTTGTTCAGATTGATTAAATTCGAGAAATAAACCTTAAAGCAATTTAGTCAGCATATTTCTTTTGAATACAATTTTTAAAAAAGAATTCACAAAAAAATTCTTACAATCTATTCGCAAGCGTACAATGTAAAAGAAAAATGTTCGCGTACCGGTGACATTGAGGTCGATCCAATGAGTTTGCTTTGGTGAGTCATGGTTTTAGCTGCACCATTCTCTGTTTTCCAGAGATTGGATGCCAATATCGGATGTTTGTACCTACATACCAAAGGTTGTAACTCTGCCAGTCAAAGTTTGTGACCGCGACAAAAACAGCAATAGTATCAATACTACATTGAACAATATTGAAGTCGCTACATTTTAATTTGCCTGACTTAAAACAGCTGCAAAAAAGATTTGTAGAAAAAAATTTAAAACCCGGGAATTAAAACAGGAACAAATTTTCCTGCTTTGAAATACAAATTTAAATTTGTTATCTGTGTATCATTTTAAAACGTTGAAATCAATCATTTTGATGCGTTTCATAGAAACGGTGAAAGCAGTAATTAAAAGTTGAAAGCGTGGTAGATAGAAGATCAAAACCTTTTTAATCGCAGTAAAAATCTCTCGCTTTAAAAAATATAGAGATATGTGTATCACTTTTCATTAAATTTTTTTATTTAATAACAAAAAATGATTCATGAAAGATGAAGAATGGGAATTTACTTTCTGTCATAAAAATATTTCAATCACTATTCATCAGTAAACGTCTGGAAGAATATTAGGGTGTTAACAAAAGCTATCGTACTTACTGTTTCTTGCCATTTTACTTCATATCTGTGTAGAGAAAACATATCACCTTTTTATCATTTCTGATTTTCCTTTTGTTATTGTCCTGGATTAAAATGTTTTATGTAGCACTTTTTTAATGAAAAATAATAAATATATTTGCCTAATAAATCTTATACATGTAAAAGGTAGATAATGTAGATTAAATTTTCATTATTGAAGGAATTAAAATATTTATATATTAAAGTATATAATAAAGTAATATACAATAAAGTATCTATTATCTGAAATAATGGAAAAGAAGATTGTTCGAAATTGTGAATTTTATTTTTAAAGTCTAATTTTTGTTTAAAATAACTGATTTTAGGTCAAAAACGCTAATTTAACATATTATCATTCAAAAATTAATAAAATAATAACATAACTAAAAATGGTAAATCTTCGTCAAAATTTAATTACTTTTGTTACAAATAACCGATTTTCGGTAAAACACGTTAACATAACTTTAACGTGTTCCAAAATTGAAAATCTTCTATGAAATTTATACCGATGTACAGTGAGAACTGCTGCTAGCATAAGCTAAAATTGTACCAAAAAAAAATTAATTTCTTTAAAATATAATTATTTTTCACGAAAAATACCGATTTCCGGTGTAAAATGATAACATAACCTTAAACTATTTAAAAAGTGTGAATCTTCTTTGAAATATATTCTTTTAATTAGAAATCCAAATTGCCGACAAAAAACATTATATAATCCAAAACTAAAAAAAAAATGGTAAATCTTATTCAAATTATAATTATTTTTGTTCAAAAATACCATTTTTCATAAATGATTTTTTCATAAACTCTTTCGGTTTATTGGTCATTCATTTTCTTGTTATAAAAACGACGTTTCACCCAGTAAACGTAAGGCCTCATCAGGATAGTATATTTTTCCAAATCTGAATGGTAATTAAAGAGAACAATAAATAGTTATTTAAATTTAAAAATTAAAATCCATTCGATATAAAATTATAAAATAATCTCACCATAGATCAAAACAACGCAGATATGTTTAGTTATTAATAATTGACACTTTCATATACAGATTATTAGTAAAAATTTCTCGTTGTGATTAAACATTTGTAAATTTTCTACAAAATTTCGTTTTCACTTGCACCCATGGCCAGGTAGTTTTTATATTAGTCTAATTTATAAATGGTGGGCCAACACATGTCAAAACATACCATCGCCGTGGGTGTAGTGTGTGACTAGGAAAGTTTGCAAATATTACAGCAGTATACATATAAATAATAATATATGCCAATGACCTTGACCTTGAATTCGATTTTCAAGGTTATTTGAAGGTCAAAGAGATTTTTTAAAATGGGAACCCCTACTTTTGACCCCAGATTTGAAAAGAGCGGGAAATTGTACGTTTAAAATTATATTTTTATGCAGGTCATGGCAAGGTCGAATGAAGGTCAAATTTGCGATAATGTTTAAATAGTGGGTGTTAGCACGGAATTTAGGTTGGGAACAGCAAAATGTTTTGGATAAAAGTTATCAGAGGCAGAGGGATCACCTACTGGTACCAATGACCTTGACATGTTCCCAGCCTCAATTCCGAGCTAAAACCCATTATTTAAACATTATCGCATCTTCTTTAAAATTTAATGATTTTCGAAACAAAATGTAAATTTTTATCGAGAAACACTTTTACTATTCGAAATCAATCAGTATTGTAAATTTTATTATTTTAAACAAAAATAGTTGAATTTAAATCTAATTATTTTTGTTTATAAATTCTAATCACACGTGAAACATGCCAACAAAAAATGAAGTTGTCGAAAAATTGTAAATATTATTTGAAATCTAATTTATTTTGATTTAAAACACCAATTTCCGGCGAAATTGGTATTTTTATCTTAGTATTTCAAAAAATGTCAATGTAGTTAGAAGCAAGTAAGTAAGAAGTAAGCAAAAAGTTAGTAACTAAGAAGTAATTTAAGTTAGAAATACGTATTTCTAATTTAACACAACAGTAAGTTGTTCAGAATTATTGTAAATTATCTTTGAAATCGAATATGGTTTTTTTTTAATTAATCGATTTCATGTAAAAAACGCGAATATAACTTGAAGCTGTACAAAAACTGTGAATCTTTTTCGAACTATAATGATTAATTTTGTTTAAATATACCAATTTCTGCTGTAAGAAGCTCTCATAACCTAAAATAGGAAAAAAATTGTGAATCTTAAAGTCTAATGATTTTTGTTTAAAAATGCTAATTTCCGTTAAAAATGCTAACAAAACCGAAAAAGTTGTTCCAGAATTTTGTATTTTTAAAATCTATTAATTTTTCATTAAAAATACCAATTTCAGATGAAAAATACATATTGTATATTATACATTCGAAACTTTATGATTTTACCTTAAAATTTGTCTTTAAAAATACCAATGTCCAGCGAAATTGACTAAAATAAAAAATATACATAATATTTTCAATAATGATTTATTAGATAATTTCGAAGTTTTAATTTAAACGCGCAACAATATTCAAAAGCATTAATGTTTCTTAATTTGCATAAGATTGACTACGAGTTTCCCCATTAAAAGGGATTACTGCTAGATTTATTTTTTAAATTGACATAAAACGATTCAAATTAATGCAAAGCCAATTAGCTTTTTCATAATTGCGAGATTTTCTAGACATCATTTTTACATCGTTACACCACTTTTTTAGATAATTAGTAATATATCTTTCGCCATTTCATCAGGACGATTTATGCAAATACTGTTTTTCTTCCTTTATTCCTCTTTTCTTCCTCGCCTGCGCAGAAATTGCCCCGGTTGGCCCTACTACAACAAGTTTTCTGGTCGGATCCCGGCCGGGCTACCCCTGTTTGGGTTTCATGGCCAGGAACCGGTCGGGAGCCGGCCGGGCTATATTTTTCTCGAATCACCTAGTCGGGAGCCAGCCGGTTACTAGCCGGGACAACCCTGGTTAGATTTCATGGTCGGGAGCCGACCGGACACTGGTCAGGATACTTTTTTTTGTAGAAATTACACATTTTTTAAGAGCCGTGACATTATCAAAGACGTATTTACGGATACTAGATGAATTATTATCTGAAAAGTATAATTTAAAGATTTATCAGATCAGCAAAACAGAAACTAGCTTTTTGAATTCTTAAAAAAAAAAGATTTGATTTTTTAAAATGTTTTAACTTATTAAATAAAACTGTTATCGATTCTGCAATGTGCAACAGCAGATTTATTACAATTTTTATAATTTTTTCTATTTTCAGACAATTTTTAGTCTGTACACTTTCAAATTTACCGCCATGTCTGACGCCTTCTGCGCTGGCGTCGGCGTAGACACTTGTAAGTTTCAGTTTCGAACCTCGAACGAGAATGCACGTGTCGTCTCCTCGAAGTTCGCAAATAAAACCGCGATCCATAATTAAAATGAACCTTATTTCAGTAATCAGTTCGAAAACCCCACTTACTGCGTGGATAATTAGTATTTTTAATTAATTTATAGTGTTGTGTATTCATTTTTTTCATTTCTTCCTTCCTAACCTCAAATCACCACGTGGTTTCCAAAATAAAACAATTGCTAGCAGATTCTAGCATCAATTATTGAAATTCTTCTTCAATTTCCTCACGAGAATTTATTAACTTGATTTGACATTTAAAGTTCACCGTATTCTTTACGATGAGCCTTAAAAGACAAAACAAGTTACCAATTTCTCGCCAGAAGCAACATTTTTTAACCGCTCTGTGGCCGGATTACCCGACCGGATCCCGGCCGGTATGAAAGCCGGAATCCGACCAGTTTACCGTGACGTTTTTAGCCGGATCCCGGCCGGTATCCCCGGCCAGCGCCCGGTTTAAACTGGGGCTATCCGGCCGGCTCCCGGTCGGATCCCTGTTACCATTCCTACACGGGTGCCTGATACTAATATCTTGTTCTTCCACATATTTTTATCTGCTATTCAACCAAGTTATATCCTACTATAAGATTTTATACCAAAGTAGGTATTCGCTATGAACTTTTAATTGCACTTTAATTAAGCTTATTGCTAATCGCGGCCATAATCCTGTACTCGGTGAATTTTTAAGAGCTCGTAAAGACTTTAATAATTTCAGAAAATAACAATAATTTGACCCTCATTTTACAAAGCGTTATTGAAAAGATATTAAAAAATCAGGGAATAATCTACCCTCGCAGCATGAGATATCGGCGGGATATCTCATTTATCTCCCAGGATATCCTGGGCATATTCCAGGCTATCCTAGGAATATTGCAAATGATATCGTACAGAATATCCCGAGGATATTCCATTACTGCCCTAATTTCACATGCCCCTCTAAAATCACTTGCAGATAAATTCCACCATGGCTGTCAGTGTAAACCAACGCTGTACATATTAATTTGATTGTTTTTTGTCGTAAAAACTGATTTTTCTGTTATACTCATAGTAAAAAGTGCGATCTCCAAACTGCGCAATTTAGAGGGTTATAGATGCGAAAGAAACCGAATATTCTAGATTTGTATAAAGCGGACTTTCGTCAAGCAGATTTTTGTGAATCTTTCTGTCTTCGGAGATTCTACATATTTTAATTAATATGCATTCCAGAATAATTGGATTACACTACCAAAATTGTATATATCTCCCACAGGACAATGTATGGATATCGTACGAGGCGGAAATGTTGATATCCTTGGAATATGCCACGGCTATCTCGGGAGGTTTTTAGGATATTTTTCAGGATATCCCATGTCCTGCCGAGATATTCTAGGGATATACTAAAGATATCATTTTTCATGAGTACACAAATTTTTTAGTTTATTAAATGAGCAATCTTCAAGGCTAATGTTTCATGCATTATATTTTTAAAATAAATTTTTTATGTCAGAAAATAAATTATTATAAAACATTTTTTATAAAGAAGTAATTATAAATCCAACTAATTGATCTTTTATTAGTTGACCATATATGGTGTACTATTTATTGAAAAAATGTCTTGTTATTCAACATATAAAATAACAACAATGCTATTGAAAGAAAACCAATTTTTAAATTTTTGAAATCACACTTAAAAAATAACGAAAATACTCATTTTGATTACGTTTTAAAATACGTTTATCTATTTCTGAAGTACTTCTAACAGATTTGTTCAATTGTAGTAATTGAGTCTAAAATTCTGAACTATTTAGTAAGAACACTTATGTATATCTCTATCTATAATTTTCTACATATCTCCATTCCAGGGAGACAACCGAAAAATTTGATTGGATCAACTGAATATTTTTTTTATATCCTCTAGCAGATTCTGTGGTTGAAACAACAAAAATTGTGTTGATTCAACCAAATCGTTTTGTGAGTTCATAAATTGAATTTAGACACTAGTAATTATAATTAGTATTTGTATATCAGTTCGAGATTTGATAAATACACTCAATCAAATACGATGACCTCCATGCAAGTTTAACAGAGTCAAGTGCTTCTTAATAAAATTGTAGTAATCCAACGAAGCCATTTCAGTTTCCAGGTTTAAAAAAATTTTATAAACACTTTTAATGTATGAATGAAACAAAATTTATTTGAAATATAAGTTTGATGTTAATTATAGCAATTTTTCATTTTTATTATTCCAATAGTATTTCAAATTATTAAACCATTGAAATTAATCAAGAATTAGTTAAATTCCTTAAAACAATTGAAATCTGTTAATATTTAACATTAATGAAATCTGCGACCAATGCATATTACTTTTAATATATTTCTTCTTATATTATTTCGTTTTGAAATTTGAGTTGTCAAAAATGAATTAATTTAATTTAATAAAATGTTTTGTATTATTTTTGTGTTTTTTAGAAAAATACTAATTTTTTCTTAAAAATTTATAATAATTCCGTGAAAAAACTGAAACGTTAAAGAAAAACCAGTGTTTGAAACTAAATTCAGGAAAGTCATCAAAGTAAACAATTAACCTTTTTTTTTGTATTGTCAGAGTCAAATCGAAAAAATAGTTGTCAGAAATAGCAATTATTAGTAATTTTTCGAGCTAGAAAATGGTTAGGGTGTGACAGATAACATATTATAAGTCACGGTGTGCCTCGACTGACTTCAACCCAAAAGGGCGCCTATGCCGGTTTTTTTCTGAATATACTTCTGGGATGCCCCACGATCATTTTGAGCCCAAAAAGAAAAAAATCGCTTGGGCCCTTTTTGAGAAAACTCTTTTTCTGATTTTTTTGAAGAGGTTAATCAACATATTTTAATAAAAATAAGTTAAGCGTGGAATTTCATCGGCTCAAACCATTCAGTTTGGCATCAAAAAAAGGGCTACAGGTGCTGAACATATTACGAGAACTGAAACCCTTCAATATTTTTGAAAAATGGTGAAATAAGTGGGAAAAAGTCAGTTTTTTGAAAATTGCCTTATTCCAGTTCATCCTATATGTCCCAAACACCTGAACAAGAATTAAAGTGCTTGAAATTTTCTGCAGAATGAAAAAAAAATCGAATTTTCTATCTCTAAAAGTTTGGGAGTTATGGTCCTAAGAAGTTTATTTTAAGCGAATAATTTGAATAAAAAAAAAATATATATAGTTTCGGGGAAATAACTTATTCCTTATGCATATCTGGTAAAAATTGCCCAAGAATTAATTAAAGACGACTTAATTTTGAGTTGATCTAAAAAAAACATTGCTCTAGCTCTAATAGAACCAAAATGATGGCCTTTTGAATATGACCTTTTTTTATGAAATTTTGTTTAACATCAATTTTATAAATAAAATGTCCGGTTTTTCAAAAGTACTCATCTCCTCAGCGTTTTAGATAAAAGATGATGGCCTTCTGAATATGGCCGTTTTTTATGAAATTTTGTTCAATATCAATTTTTTAAATAAAATTTATCGTTTTCCAAATAACTCATTTCCCGAGCAATTCAGGAGAAAGTTGCCACCAGATAGGTTAAGGAGGACCTGATTTTTAGCAAATCTAAAAAAAAATAATGCTCTAGCTCTAATCGCATCGAAATTATGACCTTCTGAATATGATCCTTTTGTAATGAAATTATGTTAATTATCATTTTTTCAACAAATTAAATACACAACCAAAATCTTATCAATTTTTAAAATAAAATATCTCGTTTTTAAAAATAAATAAGTTCCTAATCATTGGACATGATGGAGTCTGTTCAATCAGATTTTAAAGCCGTCTGGACAAAATATAAAGTCAATCATGTTTTCATAATATCGTTAATAAAAGTTTTCAGTTCATAATTAAATTAATTAAGTCTTCATTTAATTCAAGCACAAGATACACAATATGATAAAAACATTTTTCCATGTCTCATCCTCCAGAAACGAAAAATTAAAAAAAAAATTTCAACAAAATTCCATAAAAATCGTAATTTTCAGGAGGCCATAATTTCGATGCGATTAGAGCTAGAGCATTACTTCTTTTCATATTTGCTAATAATCAGGTCCTCCTTAACCTATCTGGTGGAAACTTTCTCCTGAATTGCTCGGAAAATGAGTTCTTTTGGAAAACGATCAATTTTATTTAAAAAATTGATATTGAACAAAATTTTATAAAAAAGGGTCATATTCAGAAGGCCTATATTATATATATATATTATATATATATATATATTATATATATGCCTATATATTCAGAAGATTCTATTACAGCTAGAGCATTGTTTTTTTTAGATCTGCTCAAAATTAAGTCTTTTTTAAATAACTTACTGGTAACTTTCACGTAAAGCGCTGAGGAAATGAGTTCTTTTGAAAAACGAGCAATTTTATTTATAAAATTGATGATAAACCAAATTTCATAAAAAAGGGTCATATTCAAAAAGCCATCATTTTGTTTTTATTAGAGCTAGAGCAATGTTTTTTTTTAGAACTACTCAAAATTAAGTCGTCTTTAATTAATTATTCGGCAATTTTTACCAGATATGCATAGGGAATAAGTTATTTCCCCAAAACTATATAGGGTAAGGAGGGGCAGCGCCGACCAGTTAACAGTCAATGATTTTTTTAAAGTTAATAAGATGTGGAATTGATCCATTTTTTTCCCATTTCGAGTCCTACATTATTGTACATCATATTTCTATAAGTAACAATTATATGAATAAAACAATGATTTAATAAGTGAATTATTTCTGACAAGCTGTATTTCGTCGGCTTTGCCCCACACCGGAGGGCAAAGCCAACCGCAGCTTTTTATGAAAATCAAAACATCTGAAGAGTGGAAAACATGATGTTCCGCGTCTGTGGTATTTTATGTATTGGAAAAATTACCTTTAAACATATTCAGCAAGAAGAATAAGTTATTTTTAATAAAAATCGTGATAGCTGTGATATAACCTCTTATTAGTTGACATTCAACTAGAGACGGAGTACGCGCAAAGGTTTCTACCGTACCAGTACAGAACACCCGCTCTACCGACCGGATTGAAAATAATAATATATAATGGAGTTTCTTGCATGTAGCCCAGAAGATAAGTGGCTGTTCTACATTACCGATGACTTATCGACCAAACTTATGATACGTTTATAACCTAAGCACGTGTAAACTATTATTTTGGTCGGGCTTGCCCCACTGGTGAGGCCTCAATTATTTACGATATTAAATACACTTTGGACTTGTATTACGTTCAATTATTATAATGACATAATGTGATATTGTTTTATCTGTCAAAATATCAAATTTTCATACTGTAAGTATTGCCATTAACGTCGAAAACTTTACATTTCTGCCAGCGAATCTTCCATTCTTTCGTTGTCAAAACTCTTTTCTGCATAATTTTTCTTTTACAACGTCAATTTTCAAGATATCAGGAAGTAACGCTATCTCTATAATAAAACAGATTTATTTAATGCAAAGTAGAATGAAAATTGTTAAATAATAGCGATGTTATAAGCAAAGTTACCTTTGCCCCACCGGTCGGCGCTGCCCCTCCTTACCCTATATATTTTTTTTCATGCAAATTATTCGCTTAAAATCAGCTTCTTAGGACCATAACTCCCAAACTTTCAGAGATAGAACATTCGATTTTTTTTCATTTCGCAGAAAATTTCAAGCACTTTAATTCTTGTTCAGGTGTTTGGGACAGTTCTCGTAATATTTTCAGCACCTGTAGCCCTTTTTTTAATGCCAAACTGAATGGTTTGAGCCGATGAAATTCCACGTTTAACTTATTTTTATTAAAATATGTTGATTAACCTCTTCAAAAAAAAAAAAAAAAAGATTTTTCTCAAAATGGGCCCAAGCGATTTTTTTCTTTTTGGGCTCAAAATGATCGTGGGGCATCCCAGAAGTGTATTCATAAAAAAACCGGTATATGCAAGCCCTTTTGGGTTGAAGTCAGTCGAGGCACACGGTGAAGTTTGATGTTAATTATAGCCACTTTTAATTCGTACTATTCTAACATTTCAAGTTAATCAACTGTTAAATATTAAAATTAATAAAAAATTATTGAAATTCATTAAAATAATTCAAATTCATTAATATATATTAAAAATCAATTAAACCTTTGATCGACGCACATTTCTCTCAATATAATACATTTCTTCTTATATTATTTCTTTCTGAAATTTTATTTAAAAAAAAACTTAATGAAGAAATTTTTTTAAAATTATTCTTTGTTTTTTTTTCTTTAAAAATACAAATGTTTTTTGATCTCCCGTGACTGATATTTTACTTTTTGAATAGAAATGAGGGGTTTCGAAAGGTTTCAAACAACAAAGTAAAAATTACCCAGGTTTTTGTTTTTCTGTATTGCTAGTTACTTTTATTTTATTCTCTATGACAAGAAATTTTGCAGGTACGGGTAAAATAAAATTATTCAGTATAACCGAAATTGCATTTTTCATTATAAATCATCTAACGTATAAAAGATGGAGTTTGTATGATCGCAATCATATCAATATCTCGAATTACATTTAAAAAAGGTATTTACCGGTTTTCTTGTTTTGCTCAGTAGATTTCTGGATCGTACTAATTCCGCAAATATTAATTTAACATCTCGCCTTACGTATTTTTAAAAATCTCGAGGTTGGTTGCACTGACTCTGAAGAACAGTGGATATAGTTTGGTGTTTATCGCTCCTCTAGGAGCATAATTTGTTGCTTACCGTGTTTCACAGTAGTAAGTTATTTCCGGAGAGGTGAAGAGAACAATGAATTTTACTGGGCATGTAAACACTATGAGCAGACGCGATCCTCCACAAGCGAATTAATTTCATTATTCAACTCTTGGTGTAGGTTAATTAACTCTCAGCCTGATGTGAGTAACAATCTCTTCATTTTCATCCCGTTACGCTTACGCAATTTATTTTCAAGCTGCTGAGTTTTGCACTTAATTGTTTTCAGATACTTTGTACTGCTCACAAAATCTAAAGAAATATTTTAATAAGGAAAGCTATGCTTCAAATAAGCAGAACTTTTTGTTGGTTTTCATTTTATAAGTTAATTCAATATCTAAGTATTTGTTGTGAAGCAACACTTAGGATTCAATTATGAAAAAGTACACAGCGCAATTTTCGATTAATATCTCGAAACTATCTCGAAACTCTTGTTGTCGGGAAACCCGCCTTCGTCATTAGAAGAAGCTTTCATCTTTTTGCCGTTAAAAAAAATTCTGCAATCTTAACGTTTATGAGAAATGTAAGGTTATCTTAATAGTATGTTAAATAATAACAATCAATAGAAGAGAGGTATCCAGAACATTCAAAAACAAAACTTAATTTGTTCAGTTCAAGAAACATAACATGGAATGCAAGTAGTCAAAGTTAGTTCAAATACATTTTTTAAATTATAATCTTAAAGAAATTGCATATTCCCTTATCCATATGAAAGATTTGATTTAAAAAAATACTAATAAATTTGTGACGTTGGCTTGGCTACAAAAAGTATGTTTTTTGAAAACTCGATTAAAATTCAAAACTACATTTTTTAAATTTATTCGAAACTACCATGTTATGAACCTATAAGGGGCCATCCTGGACAGCCCTGGAATTTTGACCTACACCCCCCCCCCTCCTCTACTCTGTCCAGGTGGATATATTTGATGAAAATATATTTATCATTGGTCATCAAAAGCAAGAAGGCCAAAAGGAGCGATGAATTGGCTGAAAATTCGAATTTTCACAAACGTGGAATTTTGCCATACCCCCCTCATCCTAAACTGTCCACGTTGTATATAGATGGTTCCTAACGCCCCCTGAAAATTGTGCTTCAGATAGCCCTTTACTGGACCATATATATATATATATATATATATATATTAAAACGTTTATTTTTTAGCCTGCTGGCCTTAAAAAATTGACTTGCTTACACTTCCATTTTTTACAGAATTTTCTTACAACTAACCCTTAAAACTAACATCCTTCCACACCTTATATCTAACGCCGCTCGCTCTTATCGCATTGCCTTCCTCGCTTCGCCTCGCCTCGCTCGCATGTCCCTACTTTCTTGCTTGCCTCGCATTACCAAACTCTGCCTCCGCGACTAATACCTAATACTTATCTACTATTTACAATATTTACAATTACTTATATTTACTTCCTCCTCTATTTACAATCTTTCCTTCTCCATTCCTCTTCCTCCTTCCTTCTCTTCTTCTCCATCTTACCCAATACTCCCTTCACCCATGCTACTGCCCTTTTGTCCCCCCTTTCATGCATCAATACCTCCATGCTTATCCCACTCCTTTCCACCTCCACGCACTCCTCCAACCAGTGCTCCACTCTTGCCTCCCCCTTCCCACATAGTTCACACATCCTCTTTTCCCTATCGAGTCAGAACCTATTGAAACCCTCCATGCACCCACATCTCATCCTCGCTATAAGCTCCTGACTTCCTTTCTCTCCTTTCTCACACAAATATTGCGCTCTCGCCCTTGGCATAATCCACACGTAGTTCCCATTAAACCTTGTCTCTCTTATTCTCTCTTCCCCTGCTGTCTTCTCTCTCTCCATGCTGTTTTTCTTAACCAACTCATATACCTTCCTTCCTTCCTCATGCATCCTTCTCAATTCATCAATATGCAGTCCATTCGTTCTAAAATACCTTTCTCTTTCAACCTCCATCTTCCCACCCCCTCTCCTGTTCTCCTTCTCCCACCATCACTCCCTAACCAGCTTACTTCCCCCCTCTTCCAAAAATGTCTCCTCATATTTACACGCTCGACTCCCCGCTAGAATCCCTACACTCGTTCTCCCCGTCTCCCTCTTGACAATATAATTAGGCGTGTTCCTTGCCAACCCCAGTGTCCACTTTACATACCTCTCCTGTATCCTATTTACCTCTTCGCTTTCCTTCCACCCCCACACCTCTACTCCATACAATAGCACACTCATCACTAGTGAGTCAAACAATTTCATTCTCCTTCCAAAATCATCTGCGAATAACTTCTTTCCCAACCCCCACACCTGCCTCGTCACCACATTTGCCCTCCTCACTCTCTCTTTTAAGTGACCATCCACTCCGCCATTCCTCCGAAACAAGAAGCCCAGGTACACAAACTCTTTCACCGCCTGCACCGCCTTTCCCTTCCACTTCCACTCCCCTTCCTTATCCCTTCCACCTCCTTTTCTGAAAACCATAACCTTCGACTTTTCCGCATTCAGTTCTAACCTGTTCTTATCCAGGTATCTTCTCAACCTCTTCATCATTTCCTTTAAGGCCTCCTCGCTTTTTGCCAACAACACTATGTCATCTGCATACGCTAGCGACCAAATTCTAACCCCTCCTATCCTGACTCCTCCTACCACTCCGGCCTCCAGCTTACTTTCCATATCCGCAATTAAAATCGCAAAAAGCGTCGGGCTAAGCGGACACCCTTGTCTTAACCCCCTATCCATCCAGAATCCCTCCGAAATCCCCTGTCCTCCTCTTACCTTATCTTTGGTTTCTTCATATATCTCCCTTACCCTCTCGATCAGGCCTCTCTCCACTCCCCTCTCCTGCATCGCCTCCCACAACCTCCCCCTATCCACCGACGGAAACGCGCCTTTTAGATCCACAAAAAACGCGTACACTCTCGATCCCTTCTTCGCTAATTCTCTATCCACCACGTGCTGCAGAACGTAGATATTGTCGATAGTACTCCTACCTGCCCTAAAGCCCGCCTGCGTCTCTGGCAATATTCCTTTCCCCTCGACATCCTTCCGCAGCCTCTCCGCTACAACCATCGCGTATACTTTATACGCCGTATTCATTAGCGTAATCCCCCTATAATTTTCCTGCCTATCCCTCTCTCCTTTCTTATACAGAGGCACTATTAATCCTTCTCTCCACCCTCGTGGGAATCCCTCCCCCCTCCATACTTTCTTCACTACCTCCTTCAGCCTCTCCCTAACCTCCTGTGTACTAAACAGCCATGCTTCGTTCTCTAGCCCATCCAGCCCTGCTGATTTTGACCTTTTTAACTTCCTTATCTGTTTCTCTATCTCCTCGTCAATCAACTCCTCCATCTCTGCCTCCCCCGTTCTTCTACTTCCATCATCTCTCTTCCTTGAATCTGAGCCCTGAAATGATTCTTTAAAAAACTCCCTCCACTCCTCACTCCCTATCTTGTCGGTTATCCCTACTCTACGCTTCCTAAACCTATTTATTATCTTCCAGACGTCCCCTTCTGTCTTAACATTTCCTAACTGCTCCTCCATCTCTTTCTCCTTTTCCTGTTCTTTCTTCTTACACATCAATCTAAACCCCTTCCTCATTTCTACGTACTCCTCCCTTTTCGCAGTACCCTCTTACCACTTCTTATACTACCTCTTCACCTTTCTTTTCATCTTTTTACATTCCCTATCCCACCACGGCTTCACCATTCCTTTCTTCTTCTTTTTGAATACCTTCTTTTGCACGCACCCTTTCACTTTCTCTTTTAAATCCTCCCATATCTCTTCCACCGTCTCCCCTTCGAAGCGTACCTTCCCTAACTGCTCCTTATATTTCTCTATCGCCTCCCTCGTCCAGCTAACCCTCTCCCCCTTTGACACTTCTTCCCCACCTTGCCTTCCGCCGTTCTCACCCCTTATCCACAACCCTAATGGCTGATGGTCTGATTCTACCCTCCCTTCTACTGCGAATCTCTCCATCTCCTCCCACCCTTGCATATTCATAACTACATAATCTATTACCGATACCCCCACCTTACCTACGTATGTGTATTCTCCCTCTTCGTCCCCAGTTGCCATACCATTTGCCACCGCCCAGCCTCTATCCTCCATCCAGTCCCTTAGAATCTCCCCCTCCTTATTTATTAACCTATCCTTTGAGTTCCTTTCGAAGCTCTCCCCTTCCCTGTAAAGGCCCCCTTCCCTCCCCATCCTCGCGTTAAAGTCCCCACCCAGTACCACCATACCCTCTTCTCTTTCACCTAACAGGTCTTCCACCCTTTCTTTAATTCTTTCCATCCCATCCTTATTGTACACTGTCACAAACTTACACATTACCCCTCCTATCTTTACTTTCCTCATTTGTACTCCCTCCCCCTCTACCTCTCCGTGAGCTTCTTCCTCTAATCCATCTCTAATCCCCGTTATAATTCCCCCACTAGCCCTTCCTTTCTTCTTCACTCTGACCGCCTCCTGGAGTCTCCACCTATACCCCCTTGGCAGCTTTGGCTCTATTTTATCCCATTCCTTTCTTTCCACCCACGTCTCTACCAGTCCTACCACATCAAATTCCTGGATATACCTCCAGAACTCCTCATCCTTCTTCTTTACCCCTGCTACGTTCCAGTAAAGCACCTTCACAACTCCTCTACCCTGCATTACCCCCGCCCCCCTACTTCCTACGAAACAAATTCCCCTGCACTTCCTTCAACACCTCTTTCTCCTCGTCCCACACCCACATTTTCTCGTCTATTTTTATTTTCCGATATCCTACCTTCGCCGATCTCCCTTCACTCCTCTCCCTCCTAGCCCTGTCGTACAGCATTCTTTGTACATCCCTTTCCTTTCTCGTCAAATCGTGATCGATGAAAACTTCCTTATCCTTTATCCTATTTTTATTTCTCATTACCCCCAATTTTTCTTCCCAGCTCTCCAACTCCACAACCGCCACTTCTTTCTCCTTTCTCCCCTCCAACTTAACTTTCCCTACCCTGCCTTCATTCCACCCTATGCTCTGTAGCAGCGCTTCCACGCCCTCCCTTTCTTCCCCGCTCTTCATCTTCAACCCTCTCATCACAATATTATTTCTCCTGTCTGCCTTCTCCTTTCTCTCCATTCTCAACTCCATTGCCCTTATCCTTTCCCTATCCGCCCTCTCCTCCTTTTCATTCCTACGCTCTCTCACTTTCTCTTCTATCATATTCCCTACCCTCTCCCAAATACCTTTAATCTCGCCCCCGCTACCCCCGACTCCTATTTCCATTTCCGTCCTGCGCTCCACCTTCTCAAGCCTTTTTTCCGTCCTTTCTTTCCACGCCCTAATCTCCTCTTCCATCTGTTTTATTTTAACTTCTTTTTCTTTTCTTTCCCTCTCTAACCCATCTACTCTCTCTCTCAGCTCTTTCACCTCCTTTTCCCATTTCTCATCTCTGATTCGCAGGTCTTCCCTCATACCTTCCATCTGCTCCTTGGTCCCCCTTACGTCCTCCCTCAGCCCCCTGATCTCGCCTAACAACATCCCGAGAGCCTCCTTTTCCAACATCCCCTCCATTTTTTTGGGGGGTGACCTCGGTGTTATCCCGCTTTTTTTAAACGGGCTCTCGACCTCGCTTTTCTCCGGACTCTCTTGGCTGTCTCTCTTCCTTTTCAAGAGATCCTCCCCGTCACTTGCGCTTGACGCTCTCTCCCTTACCTTCTCGCTTCCTTCGTTGCCACCGTCCCGATTTCTCCCTCTCCCCGACGCACCGCTCGACACCGGGCGACGCGTTGTTGGCCGTCGTGGCTTGTGGAAAATTCCCTCCCCGTCGGTTTCACTACCAGCACTGCCAGTACTCTCGCTGCCCACCTCCCGCTCTAC
>CAKNYM010052635.1:222002-237189 GCA_932195095.1 Andricus curvator | reverse complement strand
GTCAAAAAATAATCTCTTTCAGAATATTACTGTGTAGAGTCGCTAATTTTCGGGCTCCTCAAAAATAACAACACCGTCAGCGAATTACCTTTTTTAGAAATTTACTTTGTAAATGTTTCAGACTCAGAATTTTATAGGGTGAATAGAGTCTTTGATTTTGGGGCTCCAAGAAAGTTGAAATTCAAATTCATAGATAGGCGTTTGATTTTTTAGACGTAGGGGTGTTTTTTTCAAACAAAAAATCAAGCATTCGTGAGCCAAAGAAAAGCCCAACACTACTTTCTATTTTGTTTTTTCCATGTTTGAGTTTTTACTTAGGGGTTGTTTTTTTGTACATAGGGTGGTTTTGCACAATTTTTTCTGGTGCATTCGAGAGCCCAACATGAGCCAAAAATTATGATGCACTTTATTTTTTTCAGATTTTATTTTCGACAAGAGGGTGGTTTTTTTGCACATAGGGGGTGGTTTTTTGAATTTTTTCCGTGCATTTGAGAGCCCAAAATAAGCCCAAACTTGTGGTGTACTTTTTTTCTTCCTAGTTTGCGTTTTTAGATAGGGGGTATTTTTATTTCCGGCAGGGGTATTTTTTGGAAATTGGTTGTTGGCGCGTTCAAGAGCCCAAAAAAAGCCCAAAATTCTGTCGTCTTTAATTTTTAATTTTTTCAAATTTTTATGTAGTGGAGGTGCTGGCTTGACTCAAGCCAGCACCTCCACACCAAATTTGAATTTTCAAAAAAAGTAGTGGAGCCCAAAAATCGGCAATACAGCCCAAAAAAAGCCTAAATAAAGCCCAAAAAAAGCCCAAAATTCTGATACAACAAAATTTGGCAATTTCGATTGTGGAGGTGCTAGCTTGATGGACCTCGCATTCAGGACGTAACATCAGTGAAGCAGACTCTCCGAAGCAGATACAAGCATCTTCTTCGACAGATTTGGTCTTCAAATCTGTCGGCGTTGAAGAAGTTATCTGCGATTAACATGCTACTATGTTCAAAATAATATATTCAATCATAATAATAATAATAATCAATGGAACGAAGGTTTTCAGCACTTTGAAATATAAAAAGGTAATGTATTCAGTTCTAGAAGCATAACGAATAATGGAAGTAACTAAATTAGTTCAGATACATTTTTGCAACTACAATCCTTAAGAAAATTGCATATTTCCTTAACAATATAAAAATTACAAATTTCTAAAATTCTTATAAATTTGTGACATTGACTTAACTATAAAAAACATATTTTTTATAAACTCGATTAACATTGGAAACTACATTTGTGATATTTAAATTAACCTATAAAGTTTATAAACTTGACAACTATGTTATTTAAGCAGTGCCGTATTTACACCAGAGGTTAAAAAGGATATGACTTAGGACGGCACATTTTTAGGAGCGCTACGGTGACTTGGAATTTTTTTATCATTACAGAACACGTCTTTCGGAGATCTGAATAAGGGCATTTTACAATTAGGAGTAATTTTGGGGCTAAAAAGAGCTGAAAAAGAGGATTTTATTCTTAGAGGTGATTTTTGGGTTGTGCAGACCTGGAAAAGGGGTTTTTAGGCTAAGAGGTAATTTTTGGGACTGCAAAAAGCTAAACAAAAGGACTTTACAATTCGGGGTGGATTTTGGCACTGGAGACAACTGTAAAGAGGCATTTTACACTTAGGAATGATTTTTTAGGGTTGGGCAGAACTGTGCAAGGCGTTTTTATACTTAGGGGTAATTTTTGGGATGGTGAGAGCTGCAAAAAGGGGATTTTACACTTAGGAGTGCTTTTGGGGGCTGGAGAGCACTGGACAAGGGGATTTTACTATTAGGGGTGATTTTTTGGGCTGGCAAGAGCTGGATAAGGAGATTTTGCGCTAGGGGTGATTTTTGGGACTGGAGAAAGCTGGAAGAAGGGACTTTAAGGGTTGCGGAGAGCTCGACAAGGGGATTTGACACTTAGGGGTGATTTTCGGGGCTAAGAAGCGCTAGATAGGGGTGATTTTTGGAACCGGAGAGTGCTGGATAAAGGGATTTAAAACTAAGGGGTGATTTTTGGGGTTGGCGAGAGCTGGACAAGGCGGGCAATTTCAGAGTGACCTGGGGTGGACTGCGACCTAAATCCGGTTCGATATATTTTTAGCAGCCAATATGAGTTTTTGTAGTTTTATGTATGTAGATATCTGAAAAAGTAATTTTGTCTTCAATGTTAAATCGAAAAATCTAAAAATAATGGAATAACTTTTTTTTAAACTTTGAAAAAAAAATTTTTAATTTATTTTAATATTGTAGCTTCGCGAAAATGTAAGTTACTGGATAAACTATTTCAAATTTTCCGAAAGGAATAATAAAAGAAACGTTTAAACAATATTAACAAATATTTATTCTCACATTTCTGCTCAAGGTTATGTTATGTTAATCAAAAAATTCCCTGAGACAATAAGAAATAATAATCGCGCGCGTAGTACGCGCGTTTGTTTTCTAGTATACGTAAAAATTACTTTAAAAATTCTGAAAGCTATTTCTTAAACTTTACATAAGACTTCGCAATTCAACAAGCTATTTTGCTATGCATAGCTTATCTCGGTAAAAATCCAGCTTTTCAAAGCGTTTTGTGTACAGAGCAGGACATTCAGAGACATACAGAGACATACATACATATTGACATACAGAGCAACATTCTCTTTTATTGGGTTGGTTTAAAAATTTCTTAAATCCTCCTGCCAGTTCCATTACTTCAATTTGCAGCAATACAGCTCAGATTATCTTTAAAAATCAGGGAAAACCTTTATCTTTTGTAAATTCAAATCTTGGTCCTGTGCTGAAAAAGATCAATTTATTTCTTCTGTAAATGAAACGTTTTACTGTTATTACAACTAACGAAAAAATTATGTGAACCTCATTTTTATCAGCAAGTTTAAAGATATTCTTAAGTACTATCGAACTTTAAGCATAGAAAGCTAAAAAATTCAAAATTAATCTAATTAAAGAATCTAAACTGAGCTTAAAAAATTTAACAATTTCAATTATAGCATTAAAAATTGTAGAACTTTATGTTTAAAATTTAAAGAAATAAAGGAATTCAACCAATTAAAGTTTTAACTACCTATTATTCAAAATAGGATGCAAAACAAACTTTGTAATTTCTAGAAGAACACTTGAAATTTGCAAATAATAGCATTCCGTATTCAAATTTCCTCAATTGTACTGTTTTAAATGCACTTTTTATAAACGATTTTTTTTTAACAATTAAGTCTTTTTGTAATAATTTTCAACTTTGCAAATCATTATAAACAAATGAAAGGCCCGATCGAAAAACTAAAAAGTCCTTTGAATAATGTCTTTAAAAAATAAAATAGCATTAACGATTTGTTAACTTTTTACAACAAATACCAAACCTATGCAAACAATTGCTATAGCAGACTCGGTAGCGACAAAAACGTATTTTTCAAACTTGCAAAGTGACAATATAATAGAATGTTGTTAACACTTTTCTCATGTCATTCAACATAGACAGTGATGAAATAGTGAAATATTGTACAATTTTCCAATGTAGCAAAAAATATTATTGGGACAGAAAGCTCCTTATTGACACAAAAATTTGCCGGACTAGAAGCTTTAAATACGGTAAAATTTGCCGGAGCTCAATACTCGACCTCAATTTTAAACAAACTAAGCGTTTAATCGAAAAATCAAAAATACATTTGGATTTGTCTCCGTAATATCTAGGTGCGTCTTTTTTAAACTATTTTTTAAGCATATATTATTTCCTAACGTGCTGCAAATTTTGTATCAAAATAAAAGTTTCCGAAATTCTTCAATATAAGCAGAAATGATGCCTGAGTTACAAAAAACGTCTGAAATTGTGCGTATAATCGTCCTGAAATTCAGGATAAGTAGTGAAATATTTTTCACAATATTGGCACGGAAATTTTGGGACGATTCCATTCGCGTTTCCAGCTCCGTCAATTTTTTACAACGACTAGACGCAGCCATTTTTTCAGTACACGTTTCCGGCTTGTACGTGCTCCAGTGTCGAGAAAATCACTCATGAATCGTGCATTTCCAAAACGTTGTAAATGCCAAGAATTGTTAAGGATTAGTTTTAGTATAAAAACAGGTTGGAAATGCACGATTCACTTCACAATAATCCGAAAAATGCATAACAGTCGACACTTTGACATGATTACTTATTGAAATTGAAAACACTTTCTAGTGGAAAATGAATTTTTACTTCAGAATTTAAAATTAATCTCGAGTGCCGCACGAATTCGAATTGTGACTCAATTTGATGTTTATACGACCAGTGAAACAAAGCCAGAGCGAAAGGCAAATGTTAGGAACTTCAATCATGATTACAATCACTTTAACGAGTGTAGCGCGTTGGACTGAATTTCGGCCAACCGAGCAGTTCACCACACTAACAACATTACTACTCTCCATCAGCGGTTGAAAGGGTTTGAGCGACAGACTCGAACAGAAGTGACCGCAAGGAACAATAGCGTCAGGGACAAACTCCAAAAAATCCGAAAGATTACTAGGAATAGCAATAATTCCCTAGCTAGAAAATCAATTCAAAATTTTCAATGAATAACATCAGAAAATGTATTATTTTTGCGGTCAAAAACAGGTCCAATCGAAAATAAATGTTATACAAAATTATTATGATTGTTTAGTCTTATGTGAGGCACCTTTTCAAATATATGTATAAAATTAATGTCAAATAACAATTTTTCAACTTGCACTGGTTTCCGTATCTAGGATATATATGAATGTAAAACTTGAATAACCTGTAAGAATAAAATTATGATTAATTAAATTATTATACTGATTTCACAATTACACATTTTTGCCTCATTATTGTTTATTATATAGAAGGCTGAATAGCACCAGAACTGGAGCCGATTAGACGTAATCAGCAAAGCCATATTTTCGCCCCACTAGACAAATTTTTACATTCTCATTCTAATGAGAAGGTATTGGTTTTATGTAAAATTTGACATAGTCGGTTTTCATCAAATCTCCACGTTTCGAGACCCCCTGAGCTAGAAAAAACGATTTTTACGAAGGTGTCTGTCTGTCTGTAGTCTGTCTGTCTGTCTGTAGCCACGATAACTTTCGAAAAAATGATCAGATTTGATTGAGCTTTGGCACACTTTTTTATGGCCCAAAAATAGAGAACGAGTTCGTTAACCAACTATTTTGGATGAAAATCCAAAAAGTGAGCACATTTTGAAAATTTTTGAGACCACTTTTTTGGAAGATTTGAAAATTCTATGTACGGTTATTAGTAGTACGCAAAATGATGAACAAAATATTCTTATGACTTTTCGTGATAAAAAAAAAATTACTGGAGTTATAGCATTTTCAAAATTCCAGAAAACAAACGAAAATGAACATTTTAAGCCGAAAAACGCACGATATGAAAAAAAGTCAAAAGGAGAAAAACGTTGATCCCTGAACACCCTATAATATTTTCATAACAACTTTTTGAATTTTTCGAAAAATAAAAAATTCAAATTTTGATCGCACAAAAAATTAATGAAAAATCAAAAAAGCCATTTTGCTGTAAAACTATGCAAGATACCAGAAAATATCATCTCACCAAAATTGTGCACCTAAAAAAGATCTACAAATTTCTTATTGTTCACTTTTTGATATGACGCGTAGTTTTTGTTTTATTCGTAAAAAACAGCATTGAAAATAGAAAAATCAAATTTTCAGACGAATATTACCAGCTACGAAAAAATGACCGAAACAAAATTTGTTCATCCAAGGAAGAGGTACAAATTTATTCTGACTCATGTTTCGATAGGATGCGTGGTTTTCGTTTTATTCGTGAAAATAACATTGACAGTAAAAAAATCAAATTTTTGAAAAAACAATGCAAGGTACGAAAACATATAAATGAACAAAAATTGTGCATTCAAAAAAGACTTACACACCCGTAATCAATTTTTGTGGTAAAAATATATATAAAATGAAAAATTTAACTTTTTTGATAAACGGCACAAGCTAAAATAAAATGTTAACTAATAAAATTTGTCGTCTGAATTATATCATTGCTTTTCATTTGAAATCAAATACAAATTTAGTAATTTGTATATGAAGAACATATAATACGAAGCACAAAGTGCGCGCTCAGTGTATTTACCAAATCGCACGCCGTAAGTGCGCTCAAACTTTTTTGTTTCTATTATTACTACTATACCATTAAGCCATTTCCCTTTCGGGGTAGGCGTGACACTACCCGATTCGGGTAGTGTTTCTGGGTTGATAACTTGTAGTAAATAACTACAAGTGTGGGCTCACCACACCCACGATGTGCCAACAGCACTCAGTTTTCTCGAATGGTTACCCATCCAAGTGCTAACCGCGCCCAACGCTGCTTAACTTCAGTGATCTGACGAGAACTGGTTTTTTCAACGTGGTATGGCTGTTGGCCATAGTTGGCCAGTATCTCTATCATACGGTTCAAATGATTTTCAAATCAAATATCGAGCGCGAAGCGCGAGTGTCTGGATGAGAATGTGTTCCTTAAGGTCGATAGAACCTTGAGTAAATAAAGTTCCTTTTCAGTCTAAAATAAAAATAAATTTAACAATCACTTAATATGTAGAGGTTTTGATAATTTTATAATATTTGCAAACAAACTTTTTCTTTTCATCGATGTCGAACACGAAGTTCAAAAATCCAGAGGAGCCTAGCGTAAAGCGCGATGCAAATACGCCCGAGCGCGTAGTGCGAGGTGAACACATAATCGAGCGCGAAGCGCGAGATCCAACAGTCGCGCGCCCTAGGCGCGCTCAAACATGCGAGCAAAGCGAGCCGCGCGCGAAGCGCGCCACGAGAATGTGCCCGCGAAGCGGGCAGATTTTTTATTATGGAACGCTGAATAGCTTCAATAGGGTGCTCGATAAGACCGTCTAGATTAGACGGACTAGTGAAACACAGATTCGAGCCCCATTTGAATTGAGTCTGCACTACATTTTTCTACATGGGCTCACCTACGACTCGTACTGAAAACATACACTCGTCGAAAAAGTTCTGCTTCTCCCCCTTGGTGCATAATATATTAGGTCCGCAAATTAATTTGGTGCCTTGTAACTCTTGGTCAAACTTGAATTTTTTCCCGTGCTGAGGTAGTTTCAAAGGGCGAAAGTTAAACTTTAATACACAATATAATAGGTGGCGGCCCTGCGGACTTAACTTCAAAAATCATCAGTGAATACAATGGTGTCCGACCAGGAGCATTTGAGACACTGCATGCTGTTTGCATTCTAATTTAAAAATTAGTTTTTACACGTTTTACGTTTCACCGCACCTTCACCTAAGGTTGAGCAAATAATTTCTGTCGCCTCAGCTACATTTTTTTCAATTGGAATGCAAAGAAAATGCAGTATCTCATATGTTCCCCGTCGGACACCATTTCATTGACTAATGATTTTTTAGGTTAAGTCCGCAGGGCCGCCAACTATTATATTGTGCTTTATAGCCTAAGGTTCGCCCTTTAAAATAACCTTAGAGCGGGAAAAAATTTAAGTTTGACCAAGAGCTACAAGACATCAAAGTTAAGGCACTGAATTAATTTGTGGACCTATACTATTCTTTAATATGGAGAAACTTTTTGAACATGATTGACACAAGCCGAGCGGGAACAATTCACTTAATTGACGCACCGTGCCAGGTCGTTAATTTCTACTCGAATTTCTATCATCGAACGACAGCGTCGCTGTCAGCATAACCGAAACTAAAATATGCGATAAGCCTTGCCATACTGGCACCTGCTAGTCTAAACCAGATCTAATAATGAGTTTTCTAAGGTGTTCGAAGCACGTTGGTGGGCACAACGGCAAAGTCCTTTGAGACCAGCTGCCATCCCGGGCTAGCTACCCAAACTTTTCTCTCTTAATTAAGCGGAACAATCTCTCCCCAGTTTCCAAACTAAAGTTATCTATTCTGCGATACGAGCAAAACGCTGGCAAGCCCGACTATACATAAGCGGACTTATTTTTTTTTTAATATCAAAAAATGTCTTGAGTTGACAAAGCATTAGACATGACGCAACTTAGGGTGGAAATTAAGAAGATGAGATCTCTTTCTAATAATATACCATTTATAATCAACAACGAGCATCAGAAAAGAAAGGGATGAAAATTGGTTACTTTGTAATCAGTGGTTCCTTTAGAACCAATTTAAAATATGATCTGCACTTCTGTTTGAATGGTTCTTATTGAAACGCACTGCATCATAATTATGATTTTCGATAACTATTGAACATGAAAGAGTGGAGTCCATGTTAAGTGATAACAGGAATTTGCCTTTTGCAATGGAATTGGGTTATAACTCTGCCTATACAGTCCTATATTAGTGAAGAAAAATTCTCTTAAGGGGGTTTTAAGACTTCGAAAAAATGGCGTAAAACTTGCAAGGTTTGTCATACAAAATAATTCTTTCTTTAATTCCATAATTCAGATTTTTATAAATCGATATGTTACATTGAAAGCATTAAAGTGTGTCTGAAAAGCTACAGGCTGCGCTGCGCCACGCAGATGCTGCGTCGCTTCATCGTGTAGGACCTTAGGATTGATTTTTTCTCTTATTAACCACTGCGGTCCCAAGATAAAACTTATAAGAGGTGTTAATCACATTTACGGCTTCTTGAGATTTCAAAACAATGTTAACAATTTTTTTCTTTGCCACCATTTTTTTTCTTTGCGACCATTTTTTAAATTTCAAAGTACATGTCGTGACAAGTAACTTCAGTCTTTGCAAAGTTAAATCGGTTACTCAGAACCGAAGATATAGATATTTTTTAGAATTTTCAAAAACCCACTGAGGGGAATTTTTCTTCACTAATATAGGACTGTATACGCCGAATTACAGCCAAATCGCATTCCAAGAGAAAAGTTCTTGTCATCACTGACATGGACTCCGCGCCAGTATTTCGACTTTTCAATTCAGCGTATGCTCTCTCGCGCCAAAAAATAACGTCACATCTTTCATTCTATCTGGAAACTATCGTGAATTTCGGCATCGCTATTAGCTGATCATACGAAGCAATTTAGGTAGTGAAAAAAGGGGCCGTCCATAAACAACATTACCAATTTGGATAGGGAGAGGGGGTCGCGCCAAAAATTACTGTTGGTAAAGTGGTGCGAGGGGAGGGGGGGGGGGCAGTAAAAGTAACGTTACGAACTTAGGCCACTTTCAGTACGTTTTCTGATGATAAATTTTGACAGCATTTCTCAATTTTGCGAAAGATGGCCCTACAATGGTACAGTTCAATAATTGCTTAATAAGTTCTTCTTTATTCATTATGTGTCCCTTAAGGGTTTACATGACCTCCATTTCTTACAATACTTCCACCAACATATTTTATAGTATCTTATCTTTACTATTTACAGTTATTTACAACTATTTGCATAAATTCTTATATCTGGATCCTTATTTCTATTTTTTACGATAGCGCAATTTGGGACGTGTTAGTGAAGGAGTGAGCGAGCGATCGAAAGCGAGAGAGAGCGAGAACGCAACCGCATCTTAATCTACTTATGCTATTACATAACCATTACTTACCAATCTTTACGATTCTTATCTAAGCGGCTTCCGTTTCCTCTTTTTTTGACTTCTCTTGTACCTACATTTTGCAATTATTTTACATCCTTTCTTTCATTCTTTCTCACTCGCTCCTGTAGCCCCCTCCAACTCCTTCATCCACTCTTCCCCCAACCCATCCTCCCCTAGAATCTTTACCACATTCTCTTGCCAACTTCCTTTGTCTTCCATTTCTCTCCTACGGCTTTCCCATACATGCTCACATGTATGCACTTTCTATTCTCTTCCTTTTCCCAATACATCCCTTCCCTTATCTCGTTTCCCAATCTAAATCTTTCTATTCTGGTCCATCTTCACTCGCCCTATCCCTTTTTTAAATACTTTGGTACTCCTGCCTTGTTATCATCTTATACCATTTATTATATTTTGTTTCCTTAATCATCCTCCATCTTTCTATTAATTGTCTTTCCCACTCCCTTTTTTCCAATTCATCATAGTTTACTCCAATCCCGTCTTCTATATCTCTAGCATTAAAGAACTCCCTTTTTCCCATCTCGTTAATTCTATTTCCCTCCCTCTCCCTGTCCTTCCCTTTACCTCCATTAAACACTTTCTCGCTAACTCCCCTCCCTTTCCCTCCCTTAGCTTCGTCTCAAATTTCCATGCCCTCTTTCCCGCTCTAATACTTAATTGATCCCTCTGCACTTTTTCTCTCACTATATATTCTGGCGTCCTCCAGTCTACCGCTAGCGTCCACCTTGTATACCTTTCTTGTAAACTCTCAATCTCTTTCCTTTCTTTCCATCCCTCCATATCTCTGCTTCATAACCTAATAACGGCCATAACAGCGTATCAAATAACCACATTCTCTCCCTCCATTTTTTCAAACTTCTTTTTCCTATTCCCCATATCTGTTTCATTACCCCTGCTGCTTTTTTTATCCTTTCTCTTATATGACCTCTATAATCTCCATTTTTTGCAAGGCATATCCCAAATATTTAAACTCTTTTACTTCTTCTAACTTTATTCCCTTCCAACTCTCCGCCCATTCTTTCTTTCTTCCCCCTCCTTTTCTAAGCGTCATTATCTTTGTCTTTTCTACATTTAAATTCAACTTTTTCCCATCTATGTATTTCTATAATCCTGTGATTAACCCTGCCATGCCTTCTTCATCCTCTGCCAGCAACACTATATCGTCCGCGTTTGCCAGTGCATATACTTTTTCGTTCCCTATCCTAACTCCTCCCCATTCTTTTCTCTTAATTTCTTCTTCCAAGTCCGATATTAATATATTAAATAAAAGTGGACTCAAATGAGATCCTTGCCTTACTCCTCTCACCAACCAGAAACTATCTCCTACTTGCTCTCCTACCTTTACCCTGCTTTTTGTCTCTCTAATAATTTCCGATACTCTCTCTATTAATCCCTCTCGTATCCCTTTTTTCACCATAACTTTTTGTATCTCGCTTTGGTCTAATAAGTCAAACGCCGCCTTTAAGTCCACGAACATTGCTATCATTGTCCCTTTCTCCCTCTTAATCCTTGTATTTAGTAGATAGTTCAAAACATATATGTTGTCCATCATCCCCCATCCCCTTTCTAAATCCTGCCTGATTCGGTGGCTCTATATTTTTTTCTCAACTTCTTTCTTTAACCTCTCCAATAAAACAACACATATACTTTAAGCAATGTTGGCATTAATTGCTTAATAAGTTTGAACATCATTTTTATATTTCAGACTTTATATTATTTCCTGTATTCCCCTCTTTTCCCCTTTTTCAAAGAATTATTCTTTTTCCCCTTGATTTCCAGAAAATTTCCCTTTTTCTCGTTTTTTCACTTAAATTTGAACTGAATTAGTCTTAAGCACTCACTAGTATTACGGAATTTTCCGTCCAAATAACTGATCAAGTAATATAGCGCTAGGGCTGATATTACGGAATTTGCTGTAACGTTAGCCCTGAATGAAAAAATTGTATTTAAAAATCCGTAACAGGAGACAGTTCGAATAACTAAACAAGTTTAAAAATCCCCTTTTTTTAAATAATTCCTCTTTCTCTCCTTGCTTTCAAAACACTTCCCCTTTTTCTCATTTTTTTTTGCTTAAATTAGTGTTTTCCTTGAAAATTTATATTTTTGGTTGAAAATTCAGAAACATAATTGGTTTAAAATTAAACTAATAATTGGAAATTTTAACGATTTGGTAGAAAATTAACTCTTTTGTTGAAAAAATATATTTTCGGGTTGAGAATTAAACTGTTTTATAGATCATTCCTCTTGCGTCTTCAAAATTCAATAATTTTGTTAAAAATTCATCTTTTCATTAAAAAATTAATCTTCTTTGTGGAGAATTCATCTTTCTGATTAAAAATTTAATTATTTGGCTAAAAATGCATAGCTTTTTGACAAAAATTTAACTATTTGGTTAAAAATTCATCTTTTTTTGTTCAAGATTCAACTACTTGGTTGAAAGTTGAACAACTTTGTTAAAAATGCATTTTTTTAAGATTCACCTCCTCGGTTGGAAATTTAACTATTTTGTTAAGAATTCGTCTTTTTGGTTGAATTTAACTATTTGCAAATTCGTTTTTTTATGCTTAAAATTTATGTTTTAAACGGAAAATGTAATGATTCCATTTTTGGTTGAAAACTGATCTTTTAGTTGAAAATGCAACTGTTTGGTTTAAAACTTATCCTTCTTGGTTGCAAATTAACTTTCTTCTTGTAAAATCATGCTTTCTGACAAAAATTTAATTACTTGATTAAAATTTGAATTACTTTGTTATAAATACTCTATTTTTTGGTGTAAGATTCATCTCTTCAGTTTAAAAAACAATGTTCTGGAAATTTGAATGAAATTCGAATGAAACTATTTCATTTTTGGTTGAAAATTGATGTTTTTAAATAAAAATTGATCTTTTCTACTTAAAAATTCAAGTATTTGGTTGAAAAATCGTCCTTTTTGGTTAAGGATTCAACTATTTTGTTTAAAAAATCGTCGCTTTTGGTTGAATTCAACTGATTTAAAGAATTTTTTTGTGGCAAATTAATTTTTTAGACTGAAAATTTAACGATTCCATTTTTGGTTGAAAACTGACCTTTTTAGTTAAAAATTCGACTATTCTGTTAGAAATTCATCTTTGCAGGATAAAAATTCAGCTATTTGTTTCAAAATTCAACTATTTTATGGAAATTTTAAATATTTGGTTGAAAGTTCATCTTTTATGGTGGAAAACTCATCTTTTTTTGTTGAAAATTCAATTATTTGGTTGAAAGATCAACTGTTTTGTAGAAAGCTCCTCTTTTTTGCTAGAATATTTAACATTTTGGATGAAATTTTTTCCTCATGAACTACAAACTCTTTTTGAAAATTCGCCTTTTTCATTTGAAAATTCATTTCTTTGGTAGAAATTTCACATTTTTTGGTTAAAATGCAACTGTGTGGTTGAAAATTCACCTGTTTGGTCACGAATGACACGGTTTTTGGTCGAATTTTAATCTTTTTTAGTTGAAATTTCATCTTTCTCAGTTGAAAATAAATTTTGTTGTTGAAAATTCAACTGTGTTTTAAAAAATTCCTCTTTTTGAATTAAAACTTTATCTCTTTTTCTCAAAAATTAATCTTTCTTGGTTGATAATAATTCAACTATATTATTGAAAATGCAATATATTTTGAATTGTAATCTTGAGAATTTAAAAGCATTCCAAATCGAATTCAATTTGGTATAAACATTGGATTTATTTAAAAGAATTTATTTCTCTATTATTTCCCTATTTTCCTGAAAAATCACCCTATTTCCCCTGGTTTAAGAGCTAGCATTTGATGCTGTGAAGTCTAATATTTTAATATTTTCAATTATTCTTGACTCATTACCGAAGCTCACACAGAAAAAACTGAAGTTAAATTTTGTTGCATGTAAAATTTTCAGCTGTTAAAGATTACATGCTATTTGGCGAAAGTTTATCTTACGATGGAATAAAAGCTGTCGTCTGCTACGTCCTTTGCAGCAATGGAAAAACGGCAAAGTATGAGTGAAAAGCTATATAAATCAGGACACCAGATTTAAAACAACTTTTTACTAACCTAATTGTTATTTTGAAAATAATTAGACTTTTCGGGGACGAATCAAAACATATTTTTCCTGAATGTAAATAAAGAACTTGACTCAACAACAGCCATCGTCACCATCTTTAAAGATTATTCCATGGCTTATGAAGTTCATGAGATGGTAACCGATCTTGAATGATTTTATCGTGATACTTTCTGCCACAGTCGGTATTGTAGGTTAAGAACAAAACGAAAAATGGGAATCGAATTAATTTTGAAGTGGATTTGTGGACATCAATGAGGTATTTAATGTTGTCACGCCAGCTGGCAAGTTGTCTACACGCCGAAGGAGAAACAATAATATCAAATAATTCCAGATAATACCAATTACAGGGAGGAAAACTTAATTTTTTTTACAGCTTGGACAAAAATGATTTTTCGGTCTGACTGAAAAATTCCGAAAATAAAATTCTCGACACTGTAAAATTCCCGAGTTGGAAAATTCATGATTAATAAAATTCCCGAACAGCTAATAATATTACCGAATTTGAAAATTGCCGCCAGTTAATAATATTACCGAATTTCAAAATTCCCGACAGAAAGTGGCCGAATTGTAAAATATCTGAATTAGAAAATTCCCGAATTTAAACAATTTTTGTCAAATGAATATTATTTATTTATTTATTAAGAATACAATAAACAAATATTTCTATTAAAGAAAATATTTAATGTGTAAAGTTTCGAAAATTATTGTTTGAATTTAAAATAACTATATTTGAAAAAAAAATTTGGAGAACTGAAAAATCCCGGAAAATAAAATTCCCGACTCTGTCAAATTCCCGAATTGGGAAATTCCCAAACAAAATTTTCGAATATATAATAAAATTCCCGATTAATAAGAATTCCCGAATAATGAAATTCCCGAATTGGAAAATTCCCGAACAGTTTATGATATTACCGAAATGGATAATTCCCAACAGTTTATAATATTATACCGAATTTAAAAATTCCCGACAGAAAATTGCCAAATTATAAAATATCCGAACTAGAAAATTCCCGAATTTAAACAAATGTAATAATTAAATACTTTTATCAAGAAAAAAATTATTCTTAATGCTTAAAGTTTCTAAAATTATTGTTTAACATTGAAATAACAATAATTAAAAAAAACTATATTTCTGGATGAAAATTGTCTTCAAGTATTGTTATTTTAAATTCAAACAATAACTTTAGAAACTTTGAAGAAGAAAAATATTTTTTTTTATACAAATATTTGATTATTGTATTTATAAGAAATAAATAATATTGATTGAAAAACAATTTTTTTTATTGTTTCGGGAGTTTTATAATTCGAGAATTTTCCATTTCAGATATTTTATAATCCGGGAATTTTCTATCGGGAATTTTAAAATTCGGTAATATTATAAACTGCCGGGAATTTTCCATTTCGCTAATATCATAAACTGTTTGGGGATTTTTTATTTGGGAATTTTATTATTTGGGAATTATATTATTAAGGAATTTTATTTTAGGATTTTTCATTCGTCCAAAAATTTTCATCCAAAAATATATTTTTTCAATAATTGTTATT
>CAKNYM010052635.1:192484-221992 GCA_932195095.1 Andricus curvator | reverse complement strand
ATATATTTTTTCAATAATTGTTATTTTGAATTCAAACAATAATTTTATAAACTTTGAACAGAAAAAAAGATTTTTTTTATACGAATATTTGATGATTGTATTTTTAATAAATAAATAATATTGATCGAAAAACAATTTTTTCCATTGTTTCGGGAGTTTCATAATTCAGGAATTTTCCATTTCGGATATCTTATGATTCGGCAATTTTCTATCGGGAATTTTCAAATTCGGTAATATTATAAATTGCCGGGAAATTCCTATTTTGGTAATATCATAAGCTGTTCGGAAAATTTGTATTCGGGAATTTTCCAGTTCGGGAAGTTCATTACATATTTGAAAATTTTATTATTCGGGAAATTCCCAATTCGGGAATTTGAAAGAGTCCTGAATTTTATGTTCTAGAATTTTTCAGTCGTCAAAAAATTTTCATCCAAAAAAATATTTTTTCAATAATTGTTATTTAAGATTCAAGCAGTAATTTTAGAAACTTTAAACATTACAATTTTTGTTGATAAAAATATTTGATCATTGTATTTTTATTAAATAAATAATATTCATGAATAAATTTTTTCATTTGTCTAAATTCGGGAATTTCATAATTAGGAAATTTTATAGTTAGGATATTCTAGAATTCGGCAATTTTATGTCGGGAATTTTATTATTCGGGAATTTTCCAATTCGGTAATATCATAAACTGTCGGGAATTTCATCATTCGGGAGTTTTTCATTTCGGTAATATTATAAAATGTCCGGGAACTTAATTATTATGGAATTTTCCTATTCGGGAATTTCATTATTCGGGGATTTTCTAATTCAGGAAATTTACAGTCTCGAGAAAGCTATTTAATTAAATAATAAAATCATTACACATTTTTTATGGACTTTATAATTGAATTGAATAGTTTTCAGAAAATAAAGAATAATGTCAAAATACACTTATGGTGAAAAACAATTTTTTCTGAGTTTTGAAAAAAATAAAGTTTTGTCTCAATGCAATTGGTATTATTGTTTATCCCTCAGCTTGCAGACATCTTTGATTTCGCACCCTCCTCCCAACCTGAAATACCTGACAGAATATATACTTAAATTTCCATCAATTTTATAAAATGTTATCTACAGTGCAAAATTAAGATTTTCTATTTACATTCAATATTTTTGATAAATATTTATTTAATAACTTTTCAAAATAAAATTTTACGAATCAGGGTGCCATTTATATGCCAAAACTTCTGAGTTCAAGAAATTATTTTTCTGAATTTTCGAAAAAATGAAGAAGAAAAGTTTTTTTCTGATTTTTCTGTTTGAAAATTAACTTGTTAAATAATAAAAATTTGAAGCATGAAATAAGATCGATAGGAGTTGTAGTTGTTCATAAATTCATAAATCATCTATTATTAGCTTCAAAATTTTACTCCGTAAAAAGGATTTTATATTAAACTGCAATACCGACGGATCTCGAAGCTTTCAAAATGGAAATTCCTATCTCATAACTTGTGAATTATGATCAAGATCATAGTGAATATGACGACTTTTTCTAATGTTGTCGAGTGCTTTATTGATAGTCATGAAAAATATATAAGCATTCGTCCGCGATAAGTGCAATTATTTTTAAAATGAAATGGTAATAAGTGCAATGTTTTGAAAAATCTGGTGTCCTGATTTCCAGACCAATTTCATCCAACTTCACTCTTCTGTTCTTTGCACTGCTGTGAACTACATAGCAGAAGACGCCTTTTCACTGAAAAACAACTGACAAATTATTCCGAGACAGTTTAAAAACACGGAATTATCTCAGTTTCATGTAAAGTTTATTCGACAAGGTTAATTTTTGTTGCAGCGAAACTTTCGTCGGAAATCGATGTAAAGTTTATCTTCTGTTTTTTCTGTGCATAGTTCACCGCACGGTCACGTATAGGAATATTGGCAAGTGAACTCACTAGAAACACGAAAAAACACAGAATAACCGTGAAATATGTATTTAGCCAACAGTAACGTTACTTATGGGAGGAGGGGTGGGAGGGTGGTAAGACAAAACTACGCTGCCGTGATTTGGAAAAACACCGTTAACTGCAAAAAATCGAAAAATGAGTTTTTTATATCGTTGGAATCGTGAAAAAAAGATACACCTGATTATTAAAATAATTTTTTTGAATTGTTAATAACTTTAAAAATAATTATTGCATAATTTTTGGAAAACACCGTTAACTGCAAAGATTGGCGAGTTGTGATTTGAGAGAGAGCCATAACTGACCGTTAACTGCAGGCGTAAATCAGAGACGAATAAATACGTGACGTCAAAATTCGAGAAAACGCCGTAACGGACAGTTACGGACTTTACCAAAATTATTGGACGGCGATTTCGAGCCTTCGTGATTTCGGAGAGGTCCGTAAGTGCTTACGGCGTTCTCCGGAATCATCGAACCCCGAGAAAAAAGGTTTGTGATTCGAGAAACGCCGTAACTGCACTTATTATTAGTTATTATATTCTTTTGCCGTCAACAGCGTTCTCTCAAATCACGGCAGGCCTATTTCTGAGCTCCGTAATTCGAAGAGAGCCGTAACTGCCCGTTACGGCGTTTTCTCGAATTTCAGTATCCCAATCAACACCGTTAACTGCATTTTAGATAATTAATCAACATTTTTTAACAATTTTTCTTGCAAAAATGAAAAGATCGTATGCAAATTAAGAATCCGCGATACGCGCGAATAAAGATTCGAACAGTTTTCGTCGATTTTCTCGGCTTCGTTCATTTTGCAGTTAACGGTGTTTTCCCAAATCGCGGCAGTACGGTCGTCAACGAGGGGATACGGGGTGGATAAAAAGTAGACCAATATTGGTAAACAATTTTCAGGGGTCCCTCCCCCTACCCCAATGTGGCCTGTCTTTTCGACTTGTCCTGTAGTTTTACGCCATTGTGTGATACTAGGTTGACCCCCCCCCCCCCTTAACAAGCTACGTAGTATATAGAAGGCGTCTAACAGAAAGAGCGTCAATCAAATTATTACCTCGCAACACCGTCGGAAAAGCTTTCAGTTGTCACTTATCCACTTTTCGCAGATGCGGAAGTTAATCCGCACGAGGTAACACCCTAAAGCACGAATATGAGAAGAACTGGCGCTCTGGGCATTCACAAGCCCTAAAACGAATGAGTCTGATAGGACTGACGACTCTGGAAAATAAATTGCTTGAATAATGGAAAAACTCAGCTCGACCGGCTTAAGATACTCCTCGCTTTTCATCAACTCTCCATGTCACTCGCACATTTTCTCCACCCTGTATCCTTTCCCTACTTCTACCTTTCATTTTTCTCATACATATACCTTTTCCCCATATACATACCTTTTTCTCATAAAAGTACCTTTTTCCCATTTACATACGCCTCAGCCACTCTTTGAGTCGCCTAATTCGAATCATTTTCCGCATTTCAAGCTTAATTCTCAACTCTAGAGCCATCACTCTTAAGCGAAGGTTTGTTTTTTCTTTTTTGAAAATGATATACGTTTAAAATAAAAAGACCGTGTGCGAACTTGCGCTTCATAGAGTCATGTAAATGATTAAAAAGAGAAACAGAATTCAGACTATAGATTTTCCTCATAAATGCCTAGACGTTTTAATTCCATATAAAATCATATTCAAAAATTGCTTCTTTGATTTTACTTTTTAGGTAAATTGCATATATATTCTGTGCAATTTTCTATAAGATTGCAAATGATATAATTAAAAAGTGTTTCCAATGGAATTTTTTGAAACTCTGTGACACTTACATAAGTGAAGAATTTAGACTCTTACTTTTGCCAACTTACTTTTATACTTTTATACTTTTTACTTTATTTTTTTTTTAACTCTTACTTTTATGCCAACGGCCAAACCACGCTGAAAAAACCAGTTCTCGTCAGATCACTGAAGTTAAGCAGCGTTGGGCGCGGTTGGTACTTGGATGGGTGACCATTCGAGAATACTGCGTGCTGTTGGCACTTCGTGGGTGTGGTGAGCCCACACTTGTAGTTATTTACTACAAGAAACTATCCACCTAGAAACACTACCTAAATCGGGTAGTGTCACGCCTACCCTGAAAGGGAAATGGCTTAATGATATACTTACTAAGGGGCCGTGCATAAATGACGTAAGGTTTTTTCTTAAACTTTTAACCACTTACGCCTCTTTGTTAGGGTCTATAGGTTTTGACGAACCCCTCCTTCTATCCCACGCACTTTTATCCGACATAATTGTTTTCGTGAATTTATTGAGGGGTCATTCAAAACCAACGTAAGACGATGGGGGGGGGGTGGGGAGGTTTGCTAAAATATTACTGTTTCTTACGAATAAGTAAAGTAGTTCATCTTTCAACAAAGTAATTGAATTTTTAACCAAAAAAGATGAATTCTCAACAAAAAAAATAGAGAGTTTTTTTTATATTTCTTTTTTAATTAAAATTTTAAATCAAAAACAGTTTAAATGAACAAAAAATATGAACTCCTCAACCATAACTGATTCCTTTTCAACCAAAAAGTAGAATTTTTAACCAAAAATGTGGATTTTCTACTAAAGAGATGAATTTTCAACAAGAGATGAATTTTCAATTAAGAACTAAAAAAAGACGGAGTCTCGACAAAATGCATACATTATAAGTGAATAGTTGAATTTGTTACCAAGAAAATTAATTTTGTAGCTAAAGAGACGAATTTTCAACAAATTACGTTTTTTAACCAAATAGTTGCATTTTTAACTAAAAATATCAGCTTTTAACACACAATGGAATAATTCAATTTTCATTTGGAAAAAAAATTAATTTGCAATAAGAAAATCTAATTTTATCAAAAATAGTTGAATTTTCTACCAAATTCATGAATTTTTGAGCCAGAAAACGAATTTTCTACAAAACATGTGAATTTTCAATAAAAAAGTTAAGTTTGAACCAAACAGTAAACTTTGCAATCAACTAGTTAAATATTGAGTTAATAAAATTATTGTAAAAAAATATATTTTTTTTATCAAAGTAGTTTACTTTTCAACCAAAAATATGAAGTTTTATCTAAAATTATAAATCTTCAACCCGAAAACTAAGATTTAAAAAAATAGTTCAAATTTCAACCATAAAAGTTTAATTTTTTACCCAGAAAGATTAATTTTCAAAGAAAATTTAATAGTTGATATTTCAACTGAATAAGATTTCAATTTTAATTCAAAATAGTTGAATTTAACCAAAAAAGTGGATTTTTTAAAACAAACAAAACTTTTTTACCAAAAAGACCAATTTTCTACAATAGTTACCCTAAGTGGCACTTTTTCGGCCAAGTACTGCAATTTACACCCTGAGTAAAAATTTTACGGCCTATGCTAAAAAGTGCTATTTTAGGTATCGTTCGCAGTACCTAAATCGTTCTTATAAAGGCGGTGTGATAAACAATACATAAATTTTGAACCAAATAGTTGAATTCTTAACTATTATAAATTTTCAACGAAAAATGGAATAGTCCAATTTTCAGTTCAAAAATCAATTTTTAACTAAGGAAAAAGTGAGTGATCAACCAAATAGTTAATGTTTGAGCGAAAGAAATGAATTTCTAACTAACGTAATGAATCTTCAACTAAAAAAATTCATTTTTCACAAAGTATTTGAATTTCATACAAAACAGTTGAATTTTCAACCCAAAAATGTGAATTTCAATGAAAAAGTTAATTTTCAACCGAAACAGTTTAATTTTTTACCAGACATTTAGAGATATAATAAAAACAGAATAAATTCCTACAAAGGAAGATAAATTAAAAAAAATATATATATTAATCAAATTCTTGAATTTTTAAGGCGAAAAGACGAATTTTTTACCAAAAAGGATGACTTTGTTACAAGATTATTGAATTTTCAACAAAATAACTAAATTTTCAGACACACAATAAAATTTTTAACCAAAAAGATGAATTATGAACCAAAAATTCAATAGTAGACTTTTCATTTGAAAAAAATGAACTGTCAATCAAAAAAAGTTGGATTTTCGTTTTAGATTCTATTACACTCTAAAAACAGATTATTGACTGTCAAACGATTCCTTTCACTATTAAAGGATTTTTCATTCAAAATTGGCATGAGAGGAAATCCTTTCACAGTTAAGGGGTCATTCTACTATCTCGGCCAAAAAAAGGTGATTTTCCAGAATTTTTTTCTCAACAACTTCTTTATATAATTGAATAAAATGTTTAACGTTTATTTATGCTGTCTCAATGTTTACAAAAACAATCTTTTCACATAAAATTATCATTTAGTTTAGGTATTATTTAACAATAAACAAAGTGTTTCAAAGCAAAGGCATATCCACTGCGCGCACGATATCTCCAGTCAGCATCATCTGGAACAAATAAATCAGAAATTTTCTTTATTAGTATGACCATAGCTCTGGAGTGACGAAGCGGATTTTTTTTATTTTGCAAAATAACAAAATGGCGGCAGTTTAAACAAAAAATTTCCAAAAATCGTATTTTTTGCTCTTTTTTTGTTAATTTAACTATGATAAAATTAAAAATTTTAAAACCCGCTTCATCACTTCGTAGATATTTATATTAAGAATGAACATAGGAAATTTGAGAGTAATCGTTTGGAACCTTTTTGAGAAATCGTGCGCGCAGAGCGCAAAAACGTTGTTTCGAGAAAAACGCGTTTAAAGTTTCCGGAACATAAAAATTGTAAGAAAAAGTTACTTACAGTTAATCAGCGATCCCTGCTCCATACAATATTCCTTCTGCTTGTTTGAATGAATCCTCCTGATTTGATAATCTTTTTCACTTTATATCTAACATTTTCGCTAAACGAAACTTCACAAAATGAAACAACACTACGATGTTTACAAGCACTCAGCTCTCTACGCGCTTTTGCTCCAAGCTCTCAAAAGTATAGAAAGACTCCGAATTTCTGTGTGAAATTTTGATAAGATATTTCTGAATATATAACCTATCGAAAAATGTAAAGAAAAAAAAATTGATTTTTCAAAAGTGAGATAGTAGACTGACCCCTTAAAGGATTGTCGTTTCAAATGCTATCCTTTAACTGTGAAAGGATTTCCTTTGATCTTGAAGTGAAATCTATTGTCGGACAAAAGAAAGAATAATTTGAACGTTAAAAGAAAACTTATTGCATGATATTACGTGCAAGAAATGTACAAAAGCCGAACATTGGTGAATGTAAATATAAAATCGATATAAAATTGGCGCTTTACAAAATAATTTCACAAAGAACGTCTTACAAACTTTCGAATGTCAAAAGCCATAAAAAAATGTCTACTTCGATTGTCAAAAGCGTAAAACTCAATGAAAAGTGAGGTTATGCGGATCAAAAATTGTTCTTTCAGTACACGTACCTTCCAAAGTTTTCGCGTCACAATCTGGGATTCCTAATTTTTGGAAGAAATCCATTTTCTACATCATTTCGCACGTTTTTTCACTCACTTCATCAATTAATAAATAAATTCTGCAGTGAAAAAATTCACTCATGCGCAGGCGCACTTTCTCCGCTAGCCAACAAATGAAATCCTTTAATAGTTAAAAGAATTCTTTTCAAAGTCAAAAGAAATCGTTCATCAGTAAAACTACTTCCGTTTTGCATTTAACGGATAAGTCTTTGAACAGTGAAACGATTCTATTGATGGACAAAAGAACTCTGCTTAATTTCAAAGGACGAATTCTGAAAGGAACGTAAGTTTACTGTTAATAGACTTTTTCTTAGAGTGTAATTCAGTTCACATTTAAGTGGAAAAACGAGAAAAAGGGAAAAGACTGTGAAGCCTGCGATAAATAAATAGTAATTTTGATCATTTATAGACTAACGAATATTAGCTTAAAGAAACATCGAAGTTCATTTTCAATACTTTTCAAATATTAGGTAAGAAAACTGTAAATTTTGCTTATAAAATAAAGTGTCCGACTGCGCAACATTTTAAGCATAGGGGGAGGAAGTGTTGAAATTTTCAGAAAAACACCATAGGTAATTTGTGGATGAACCTTCTTATATGATAATTCATTTATTAATATTTTTTGAATTTATGACTATATACAAAATGATCGAAAATTAACTATAACATCTTGAACATTCATTCACAGTGGTCGAGAACCGTTTAACATCTAAAAAATTCAGTAATTAGATAATATTGGATCTTATAGAATAAATTATAAATAGCGCCCATTTAGTTACATTTAAAATACGAAAAACTTTGTGAGCACCAAAATAATAAATTTAGAGCAGTTCCAGAACACTCCGTTTAAGTGTCTTACAATTCTGCAAAAACTTCAAAAAAATAAAATGATTACATTTGAGTAAATATAAATAATTTAAATAATTAAATCAAATAAGCAATAATTATTTAGTTCAAAGACTGTTCACATGTGCAACATTCAGTAAAGTTTTTTATTTAAAGTAAATAATGTGATATTTTTTAACAGAAGATAAGGTGTTTTTAGCACCTCTACGCATTTAAAAAAAAAAGCTGAACACAATAATACAAGTTTCTATCTTTTTTCGAAATTTTTCTTTGGTGCACTAAATAAAAAATATTTGATTGCATTCAGGCAATTCCCACTATTATTTTAAACACTATATTGAAAATCACAGTATTTTTAGGCAGGCACGATTCATATCGATATACCTGAACAATAAAGGTAAAGATTAAAAATATATTAATTTTCTTAAACACGAGGAACTTCTCACCATTTCAAGTAGTATTTAAATCACAATTTTTCTAAATGGAAATGGCTGGACGCAATAATAAAGTCGTTTTGTACTTGCATTTTGAAGATAAAAATAATTTAGCAAATGGATTTATTATTATTTATCCATTTAGAAAATGGATAATGAAAGCAAAGTTGTCGTTGTTAGAAATGCGCTTCACGGAAGTTTGGAAGGAGAAAAAAATAAATTCTCATAAATTCTCGCCGAGAACGAAAGCCGGGTAAGTTACCCGGTAACTCACTAATATTACCGTACGTTACCGGGGTAATTTACCCAACTCAAAACTCTATGTCAGCCTAGGGTGGTCCAAAAATTCGACTTTCGATTTTTGGTGATAAAACCCCCCCATTTTTTTCGTTTTCCGGAAAAAGAAATTCCGTATTTTTTTATTTTTTTTCAACGTTAACCCGTGCCCCCGGGCTTTTGAAATTAACATGGGGTTTTAAATCGGAAAAACTCGATTTTCAAAAAATGGAAAAAAGAAGTACTTTTTATACATTTTTTGTCAATTAAAGTATTGTCACCTTTTGACGAGTATTTAAGGAATAATTTCCACCCAATAGCTTTTAATTTTGACACACCTGAACCCCTTTAATTGTGTCCGGAAAGTGCCCCAAAAAATGCAAAATAGCAGTTTTCTATCAAATTCATGCTAAAGACGGTATTTTAAAAAAAAATGTCAACATGAATTATTTTTAATCGATAAGTGACGAGTTTTAAAGTATATTTCAAATAATTTTAAATTGTTTAAACAATTAGTATTTGTTTAAACAATTATTTCCCCCTGTAAATCGTGAAAAGTTATTATCTTTCGGAATAAATCGTACAAAGTTGATGAATGTCAAGAGTAGTAGTTCTTGTTTAACTTATTTTGTAATTATTTAAACAATTTTCATTCGTTTAAACAATTTTTTCTCCCTAAAATCGTAAAAAGTTCTTATTTTCTGAAAATAATGACACAATTAAAGAATGTTGAAAGAAATACATTTTTGAAGGATGTTTGGTAATTATTTAAACAATTTTGATTTGTTTAAACAATATTTTCCCCCTGTAAAGCGTGAAAAATTATTACTTTCTGGAATTAATGACACAATTAAAGGAATTTAAGGGTAATATTTTTTTTCTACAGAATATTTAGCAATTTTTTTAATAATTTTTATTTGTTTGAACAATTTTTGTTTGTTTAAAAATTTTTTTCTCTGCAAATCGAGAAAATTTATTCTTTTCAGCAATTAATGACACAATTAACGAATTTTAAGAATAATATTTTTTTGCTTGAGATATTTTGGAATTATTTAAACAATTAATAATCATTAATAATCATTAATATAAACGATTTTTGCAGTCTGTTATTTTCCAATTATCTACGGTTTGATTTTGAGAAATTGTTGTTTAAATAATTTCAAAATATCTTAAGCAAAAAAATATTATTCTTAAAATTCGTTGATTGTGTCATTAATTGCTGAAAAGAATAAATTTTCTCGATTTGCAGAGAAAAAAATTTTCAAACAAACAAAAATTGTTTGAACAAATAAAAATTATTTTTTAATTGCTAAATTTTCTGTAGAAAAAAATATTACTCTTAAATTCCTTTAATTGTATCATTAATTTCAGAAAGTAATAATTTTTCACGCTTTACAGGGGAAAACATTGTTTAAACAAATTAAAATTGTTTAAATAATTACCAAATAAGTTAAACAAGAACTACTACTCTTGACATTGATCAACTTTGTACGATTTATTCCGAAAGATAATAACTTTTCACGATTTACAGGGGAAAAAAATTGTTCAAACAAATACTAATTGTTTAAACAATTTAAAATTATTTGAAATATACTTTAAAACTCGTCACTTATCGATTAAAAATAATTCATGTTGATTTTTTTTTTTTAAATACCGTCTTTAGCATGAATTTGATAGAAAACTGCTATTTTGCATTTTTTGGGGCATTTTCCGGGCACAATTAAAGGGGTTCAGGTGTGTCAAAATTAAAAGCTATTGGGTGGAAATTATTCCTTAAATACTCCTCAAGAGGTGAAAATACTTTAATTGACAAAAAATGTATAACACGTACTTCTTTTTTCCATTTTTTTGAAAATCGAGCTTTTCCCATTTAAAACCCTATAGTAATTTCAAAAGCCCGGGGGCACGGGTTAACGTTGAAAAAAAAAAAAATTCGGAATTTCTTTTTTCCGGAAAACGAACAAAATGGGGGGGGGGGTTTATCACCAAAAATCGAAAGTCGAATTTTTACAGGTATAAATTTGGACCACCCTAATGTCAGCCTCTTGGCACTCTGAAATGAAAGTGACGGAAATGTTGACCGCGACCGAGGGTGGCGCTGGCTGTACTTTCAGGCCGAAAATTATTCAAATGCATGTGAAATTTTGTGCTTCTTTAATTAGAAAAATAGAATTTCTTGAATTTTTTTGCTGTACGATTAAGTTTTAAGGCTTTTAGGCTGAAAATTTATCAAGGTTTTTTGTGATGAGCGGGAATAATGGAGTAAAAGTGTGTTGTTTTTGTATACTATTCTGGTTACGCAAATTGCTTGTTATTGCGTGCCATTGGAGATTCTGGAAAATATGATAATTTCAGTAAGTAATTGAATGTATTAATTATAGTTCATTGTAATTGTAGGCAAATAAACATTTTTTTAAATTCGCAATCCAAACCAATTTTTTATTTTGGTCTTATTGTGGGGAGGGGGGCGAGGTTATGTCCTCCTTTTTCCACTTTGGCATCTGGTCACCCTAAATAAATGCAATATAAAAAACTTGATCAAATAACTAACTTTCGATTAGATTATAAAATACACCGGTTTCAATATTTATTTATCATTTTCTGATTCATTATGTATATTTGTATTATTTTTTCTGTTTTTTTCTATACAAGTCGTTGCACATCGCAAAAAAGGCACGTATCATAAGTGCAATCACTTTTGGCAAATTATCCGAACTGCGGTTTTAATTTATCCAGACATACTGATAATCCATCAAAATAAACCACGTCAGCCAAAAAACGATGATGATTATTTATTTCGATTGTTTTTATCAAACTGACAATGTATTTCTTCGGCTTCGAAGGCGTGTGACGTCAAACCACGTACTTCAAGCCATGAGGGCGCCACATGTATCGTTTGAAAAAGCGACATTTCCGGTTGATATTTTGTTACATGTTAATTAAGTATCATAAATTATCATAAAAGTTGTAATTTCAGATTTGAATTCATTGGGAGTCAAAGTTGATAAAAAACTTCACTATAAGGCAAACAAAATTTTTGCGAATCACTCTGTTTGAACACTTTATTCTAGGGAAGTATCAAGTTAATTCGCAAGGCAACAATTATTTTTAACGGATATTCATATTCTTCGTGGATTTGCATTTCACTGCTGCAAAAATATTAATCTCAGAGCTCTGCTACCCTCGAGCGAATGAAGAATTAAAAGATTAAAAAACATTCTGCTAACGAGCGTCGAGCACCTTTCGTCGTTCTTACTGTTAGCAGAATTGCGTATGCAGGAAAAAAGTAAACAAATCAGACATCGCATTCTTTCCAAGAACACCGAAAATATTGTTAAGCGAAGAGAAAACAATTTATAAATAGAACAGCAGGATTATATTGAAGTTGTTATCATTCGACAGAAAAGTGTGCAACAATTAGTAAATGTACCTCAACAACAATAAAAAATATTAAAATGTCAAACTTCACAACTCAAAATTCTAGCGCTCAAAACAGGGGGAATACGGTGATTTTTCACAAAAATAGGAAGTAATAGGGAAATTCATTATTTTAAATAAAATTCATGTAAATATCATATTGAATTCAATATAATACGCTTTAAATTCCTAAGATTTCAAGTAAGGATATATTGTATTTTTAATAAAATAGTTGAATTTTCAACCAGAAAAAATTTTCTACCAAAAGAGATATATTTTCAACAATATAAGACGAATTTTGTATGCACAGACCTTTTAAAATTAAAGGTCAAAGCATCGACAACTGTAATTTGGTGATTGCGAATTCTATTTTGTTAAAACTCCTTCGGCTTTAATGAACACATTCTCATCACATATCTCGTGCTTCGCACTCGATTTTTTCAAAAATCTGAAAATTTCTACATTATTTTAAACACTTTTATATCAAATATTTATTACATTCATTTATGTACCTCGGCCTGAAATTGCTTTTCATATATTGCAAAATAAATTACAAATTTTATTTATCATGATTAATTTAATATTTTTTCCTTATTTTGCATTAAATTTTATTCTCAGCTATCCTGAAAAATGGATCATTTCAATATATTTATGGTATATTAGTACAATTCATAGTATGCATCGTTTTTCCATAAATTTAATTTGTTTATTTTCAATGTTATTTTTTACAATTCAAACTAAAAATACGCATCCTAGTGTAAAGTGGTTTTTAGAAAATCTGTAGACATAATTTAGGCGAAAATTTTTGTCAAAAAAATGTTATTGTAGCTTGTGTCCGTTTTCCACAAAAGCGATTTTTTTTGTTTTTAATATGTTTCGATAACAAGAGTTTATAACAAATTTGTAGATCTTTTTTGGTTGAACAACTTTTGTCTTTTCATTTTTTCTTTCGTCTCTTATGTCGTTTTTCCAGAAGTTTAATTTCTTTATTTTTAATCTCGTTTCTTACGATTAGAAGAAAATCCTATTTTTTCTATCGCCAAATAACCAATAACAAATTTTTAGATCCTTTTTGGGTGAACAACTTTTGTTCATTAATTTTTTTTTCGTGCCTTGTGCCGTTTTCCAAACAATTTAATTTTTTGTTATTTTTTACGATTAAAACAAAAAATATGCGTCCTATCAAAACATTATTTATTACAAATTTGTAACTCTATTTTTTATAAATAAACTTTATTTATTTATTTTTTTCGTATCTTGTGTCGTTTCTCTACAAGTTCAATTTTTCTATTTTCTATGTAGTTTTTTACGACCACAACAAAAACTACGCGTCCTATCAAAAAGAGTTTCTAATAAATTTGTAGATCTTCTTAGAGTGCACAATTTTTGTTGATTCATATTTTTTCGCATCTTGTATAGTTATATCGCAAAATGGAATTTTTAATTTTTCATTATTTTTTTTGCGGTCAAAATTTGAATATTCGATTTTTCAAGAAAATTCAAAAAGTTGTTATAATAATCTTGTAGTGTGTTCCAAATGCAACGTTTTTATTCCTGTGACTTTCTTCCTCTTCCTCTGAATTTGAAAGTTTTTATTGAAGAAAAAATTTTGTTTTTAAATATTTATCTACATTTAACTGTTTATTTAAAATTAGGAGAATTATAAATCAAATATTCAAAAGTAAACAATTCAAAACTGAATTGTATGAAATAGAAAGTAACAGGTGCCATTTTTACAGGTGCATCTTTAAATTATCAGGGAGCTAAATTTAAACTTTGAACAATTATTATTAATTTGAAACGACGTAAAATAAAAATAATTTCACTTCTCATCTTATTCCGTAAGATTTGAGAGATTTAACGATTTCGAAGATTTCAAGCAATTTTAAAATATTTGAGGGATTTCAGTGGACTTGAACAGAATTTTTAATAGATTTTTAATATATTTGAGTGTAATTCAACATATTTCCACATTTTTAAGTAATTTTAAAACTTTTAGGATATTTAAAGGATTTTCGGAATTTTCAAAAAATATCAAAGATTTCAAGAGATTTTAAAGGGCTTTCTCTGAAATTGAGGATTATCTAGAATTTCAGAGGATTTTATATATTTCATCTTTTTTAAGGTATTATTAACTAGGGATTTTACAAGATTTAATGGTTGTTAAAAATTGAAAGGTATTTCAATGGATTTTAAAGTGTTAGAGGAATTTGAAAAAATTCAAAAAAAAAGTAATGAGATTTAAGATGTTCTAAGGGGTTCCAAAGATATTCGTAGGAGTTCAGAAAGTTTTAAAGGATTTTAAAAAGGTATCTTGGACACAAGGGATATTTAAAAGATTTTTAAGGAATTTCAAAGAATTTCTAGAGAACTTTACGGAATACGTGAAATTAAATTAAATTTCAAAGGACTTCTACGGGTTTCAGGGATTTCAAGGGATTTCACCAGACTTAGGGTATTCCAATGGATTTAAAAGAAGATAAAATTTCAAACGATTTCTACGGATTTTGAGGGATGTTAAAAAATTGACGAGTTTTCTAGGAATTTAAGAGAATCTCAGCAACAGATTTCAGGATTTTGTGAAAGGATTTCGACGAATTTCAAAGCTTTTAGGGCATGTCTTAAAAGATTCGAAAAGACTTTTACGAGATTTTTTGGGAGATGTATATTGTATATCAGATAAAAATCGTTAAACCTTCTATGTAATATTTGAAAAAATTGCATGATACTGTTTTCCTACTATTTTCCTAAATTTATGGTACTATTGACACTATTTTGAATTTAAAAATGAGTCCCAGGTCTGCAATTTTTGCGGGCGTAAAATTATCCTTTCGCACCGTGCCCAAAAATAACTAATTACAGTTATGTAGATTTTATCCGAAAATAAACGTAAAAATTACTCGTTTTTTCTTTGTATTTCCATCAGCCATTTAGTCATTATTTTCCAGTAGTTTCTTTTCGTGAAGGAAAGAACAGAGAATATCGAAAAATACAATCTCATATTTTCTTTCTCCCATGGACCAAATGACTTGTGTTTTCAAATATCCTAGTGCAGGGGACCACAAGTTTGAAAGTTAGGGTCGCAAATATACATTGAAATTCTTCCAGAAACTCGGATATGAGGCGGGAAGTTCAATCTGATACGTCGTGGCTTGAGCAATAAGTGTCAAGGCACCTAACATGGGTCTATGATGCAGCGTGACGACGTAAATCTTACGCTTCCCCATATCCCCATCCTTTTTTCTCATGAGCATTCCACTGCATATCCAGACTTCTTCAGGGTTGCTACAGGTCAGGGAATTCTGGAAAGTCAGGGAATATCAGGGGAAACCTGAAAGATTCAGGGGATTTTCGATAAACTGCAATTTAAGTTTAAGCGATCATCCACAAATTTCTTAAGGTTTTGTTCTTTTATCCCCCCTCACCTATTTAAGATACTGTAAGATTTGCACTACCCCCCCCCCCACACACACGCACACACAAAACCTTACTACGATTTTATAAAATATAAATTCTGTTAATTAAATAAACGTGGAACGTGGTTGAGAATTCTTCTTGTGGTTGAAAATGTTATTATTTTGCTCAAAATTCAATATTTTTGTTCGTCTTTCTTATTCAAAAATTCAACTATTTTGGTAAAAAATTCAACTATTTGATTTAAAATGAACTTTTTTGTTAAAGATTCATATTTGTGTTTTGGAAATTCCACTGTTTTGTAGAAAATTCGTCAATAAAAATTCAACATTTTGGATAATATTTTTTTTCTTCACTCGCTGAAAAATCTTCCTTGGTTGAAAATTCAACTCATTTCTTGAAAATTCGTCTGTTTGGTTGAACTAAACTAAAAATTAATTTTCCAACTGAAAAATAAACCTATTCCACATTTGGTTCGAAATTATTATTTTTTCAGTTGCAAATTAAATTATTCTTTTTTCAGTTTGAAAATGAATCTATTCTGGTTGAGTTGGCATACTTTAGAAATGAGACTCCAGTAGAACTCTTCTTGAGGGTTCCTTTTCAGTTCATTGAGATCCAATCGATGGAGACGTAAAAAAATCGGCAGTCGATACAATTTTTGAACATAACCTTTAAAAACTGCCACACCTCATGTCTACTATTTTAATTTCAAGAATGGAAAATGGAAAGAAAATGGAAAAATCAATTTTTTGAGAATGTAGAATTGTACAGAATAAGGAAATTAAACTTTTTCTCGTTAGAATTTTTTTCGCCAAACGTTTATTTTCAATAATAAAAACGAAATACTGAAAAAAAGTTTCTCCCTGATTTCATTAAGTTTTAAAACTTACATCGTTCTAACTCGGCCAAATATTATTGAATAGAGTTCATATTTTCAGGACATATTCAAAATACTCTAGCGATGCCTAGGAAATCATAAAAAAGTTAACAATCGCGTATTGTTTCATAATTTTCAATTGCAAAATGAGGTCAATCGATAATTGTGTTTTCTTGGTTTCGCCGGTAAAAAGTATCCAGGTAACTTCGACTTTCAAACAACTTCCAGTGAGAGATTTGTTCAGCAATGTTGAATGAAGTTTTTTGGAAAATCTCATATCTATTCGTTAAAAATTCACTGAGATATTCACATTTGGAAAAAGTACTCGACGTCTGCCCGCGCAGACTGAACTTCGAGAACGCTGCCTGACAGAGCAGTCCTCACGACGCATTAGCTAACAGCGCGGGCAGAGTTCGAGTACATTTTCCAAATCTCAATATCTCAGTAAATTTTTAACGAATCGATATGAGATTTTCCAAAAAACTTTATTCAACATTGCTGAAGAAATCACTCGCTGGAAGTTGTTTGAAAGTCGAAGTTACCTAGATACTTTTTATCGGCGAAACCAAGAAAACATAATTATCGATTGACCTCATTTGGCAATTAAAAATTATTTAACAATAAACTATTGTCAACTTTTTCATGATTTCCTAGGCATCGCTAGAGTACTTTAAATATGGCCTGTAAATATGAACTTATTTCAATAATATTTAGCCGAGTTATAACGATTTAAGTTTTAAACCTTAATTAAATCAGGGAGAAACTTTGTTTCAATATTTCGTTTTTATTATTAAAAATAAACGTTTGGCGAAAAGAATTCTAATGGGAAAAAGTTTCATTCCCTTATTCTCTAAAATTCTACATTCTCAAAAAATTGATTTTTCGATTTTGAAAATTTTCATTTTTTGAGACGATCGGACAATACTTTTACGCGTTTTCGAGCGTCGGGCTGGTTCTTGCATCCGGCGGGTCATCTTCTAGTTTCGTTACTGAAATTTTCCCAGTATAATGTCATTAAGTCTGTATTATAACATAAAAGCATCATTAACTTGTAAAATCTTCAAGGTAAGTCGAGACAGAAAATGAGTTCTATACGAAAAATTCTCTACAAGAACTCATACTTTGGGATCCTTTGGAACAACTCATCATATTCGGTTCCTTTTCTAAAAGAGAGATTCCTTTTTGTTACAGCTCCCTTAAAACCAAAAATCAGTTCGAATAGAAACCGCAGTTTTTTCCTGTGTTTCAAAAATCAACTATTTGGTTTAACATTCATCTATTTTGTTAAAATGTAATAAAGTTACCCTTCCGCCTATCGCACTACCACCTATCGCGACTTCCCTACTCCCTTTGATCTCACTACCAACTTTTTCAAAAATATTGGCATTCAATGTAACCTCTTCAATAAGATATTTTCAATTTATAAATCGGTTTTTGACCGACCCCCCTTGAAAACGCGCCATTGCATGCACGTGAAGCAGGCGTAATGTGCTCGCTTCCACCCCAATAACGTTCGCACATGCGCACTCCGCCGCCGGGCCGACATGAAACTTTACGCCCGCCACATGAAACTTTACGCTCGCTACATAAAACTTCACGCCCGCTACACTGTTAGAAATTTCTGTAGGAATTTTCAGAGACGCGTCACTAAAGCTTTATGCAGAAACCGTTTCTAAATTTTCCTCAACTGTAACAGAAATTTCAGCAACGATAACTGCAAAACGCTTCAGTCACATGTTTCAGAAAATTCTGTTACAGTTTAAGAATTTTCAGTTACTGTAACTGAAAATTTCAAGAGGTTACAAGATTTGTTCGGTTCATTAATTTTAATATAAAATATGTAGTCTATATTTGGCATGCGATATGAATAGCAAGAAGATATGAGTGAAGTTAATACAAACAACTTCTCATGTATTTATGTTATAATAGTACGTATACTCATTGCATCAAATATATGATTAAAGCCCATCTTTTATGATGAGAAGTTTTCTTCCACATTTGATTCATTGAGTATATTATATAAAATAGATATATAAGTAGTTATTTGCAAACAAACTTTGCTCGTATATAGTCTTACTATAATTTATATTTTCATGACAAATAGACACGGCAAATGTATATTAAAATTAATGAACCACACAAAATATCTGTTTCTTGATCTGCGTTGTGAATCAATAAATGAGAGCAATGAAAGATAGAACGATTAAAAATTACATACTTAACCTATCTAGCCAGGAGGGCGTCATTTCACGTACATAGCGGACTCATCATCCAATTGAAACCTGGACCAAATCGAATAAAGCCTGGATCAAACTGATTAAAACCTAGATCAAATCCTTTTCAATATTGAATTATTGCACTTCATTTTGCACTTCACTTCCGCCGATTACCCCTGAACCACCATGCTTTGTCTCCTGCGATCGAGATGCAACGAGTGCGCATACAACTGCGCACTTCTTTCGGTTACGGCAACTTAAATTTCTGCTACCATTCAGGAATTTTAAGAAACTATTTGTAATTTTCAGATACCGCTGCTGAAGTTTAATAAAAATTTAGTAAATTTACTATAAAAGTTACTGAATTTCGTTTTCAGCAAACTAATTTCGTAAATTTCAGTTACTTCAGTATCTTAATTGTGTCGGAATTTTCCGAACATTTCTAACAGTGTATCTGCTTCACATGCTTGTTGTTAAGGAGGACAGAACAAAAAGTATCGTGTATATTCGGTGCCTTTATTTTGATTTATAACTCTTGGTCAAACTTGAATTTCCTCATGTCATGTCGTGGCGGCTGTGCGGACTTAACCTCAAAAATCATTAGTGGATACAATGGCATCCGACAAGGAGCATTTGAGACACTGCATGCTTTTTGCATTCCAATTAAAAATCATCATTGTGAAATCTCTGAAACCACTTTTTACACGTTTTACGTGTCACCGCAGCTACTCCCAAGGCTAAGCAAATAATTTGAGTCGCCTCAGCTGCATTTTTTTTCAATTGGAATGCAAAGAAAATGCTATGTCTCAAATGTTCCTTGTCGGACGCCATTGTATTGACTGTTGATTTTTGAGGTTAAGTCCGCAGGGCCGCCACCTATTTATATTGTGTTTTAAAGCTTGAAGTTCGCCCTTTAAAACTACCTTGAGGCGAGAAGAAATTCAAGTTTGTCCAAGAGTTACAATACATCAAAGTAAAGGCACCGAATTAATTTTTAGACTTAATACATGCCTATCCAGAGTTCTCAAATTTTTAATTTTTTTCTGAATAAAACTTCTAACAAACCAGAAAGTTTTTCAGGATTGGTATGTAAAATTAGCATAATAACCTCTAAATTGTCTCCGCTACTTATTTCCTCAACTGTCAAATTTTAAAATTATTTTTTTTTTAAATAGATTATATTTTCTCCACCAATCAGATATGAGGATGAAGCGCAAGGAAAGAAAGATTTTTAATGTGTCGGGGAACTTAGCTAACGCGAATCCCAATCCCAGGCTTTTACGATAGGTGGAAGGATACTGTACCTCTAAGTTGTAATATATACTTCTACAGTTAACATTTTTTGTAGCAATCCTGCTTCTTCTTTGCAAAAAATAAATGTCGCTGCAAAAATGATTTTTTTTCAGAGCGTCGTCCAGGAGATGAATAGACTGGGAATGATGGTGGACTTATCACATGTGTCCGTGCCGACTATGTTGGATGCAATGAGGACATCGAAAGCTCCAGTGATCTTTAGTCACAGCAGTGCTCACGCCCTCTGTAATTCCTCAAGAAATGTTCCAGACCACGCGTTACGTCTTCTGGTAAGTCAACGAGTAACTTTGAACCTATTCAAATATAGACTTAAAATCCTTTCAACACCCAGCCACAAATGTGCTCAAATTTCCCTGCAAATGGACAATTTCATGGCAAGATTTAAGCTCACTTTCCATAATTTCCCCGAAGAAGGTTTTGTGTAACTTAGAGGATTAAAAGACACTTTTTTGGGCTATTGCAATTTTCCTAATGATGTTAATTTTAAAGCTAGTGGCTATGCGGCCTGAAATTAAGGTAAGGGTCATTATTTTTATAAAATCGTCATGATGCAACCTTTGAGACAATGTTGCAAATACCATCACTTTAAACAGGAGAAAAATGTCTCAAACGCATAAAAAATGCATCTCGAGAGGTACAGCAAAAGTCGTTTCATCAGAATAAATTATAATGGAAATTTTTTTCATCAAATAATCTTGCACTCCTTTTCTTCTTATTTTTGTGAAAAAATGTAAAAGTACATTTTCTTAAGTTGTACGTTGAAGGATTTCAAGAAAATAAAAAAGTTTTATGGCATTTTAAACGATTCAAAAGGGTTTCTTGGAGTTTCACAGATTTCAAATAATTTTAAAAGATTTGATAACTTTGAAGAACATGCCCAGTTAAATTTCAGAGAGAATCTCAGTTTTTCAACGATTTTTAGAAGATTTTACGGAACTTTAAGTAGTTAGATTCGATTTTAGGAAATTTTACGGGGTTTCCAGAGATAATGAAGGATCGACGGTTTTTTAGGGATTTCAAAGAATTAAGAACGATTTCCACAGATTAGAAAAGATTCGAAAAAATTTTAAGGGGTTTTAATATACTCTAAGGGATTTTAAGATATTTCAAAACATCTCTAAAGAAGGCACGGGACTCTAAAGGATTTTAAAGAACTTTAAGAGATACTGAAGTATTTTTGCAAATTTTGAAGGACGTCAGGCGACTTTTATGGGACTTCGAAGATTTAAAGGAGGGATTTTAAGAGATTTCTAAATATTTCTACAAAAGTCACGGGATCTCAAAGGATTTTAAAGAATTGTAAGAGATACCGAAGTATTTTTGCAAATGATGAAGGACGTCAGGGGATTTTTATGGCATTTTAAAGATTTAAAGGGACTTGAATGTATTTTTATAGGATTTTAAAAGATTCCACGCGATTTCGAAAAATCTGCAAAGATTTTAAAGGATTTTAGGATATTTTACGGATTTTAAAAGATTTAAGGGGGTTTTGATGATTTTATGAGATTTTCAAGGATCTTGAGAGATTTCAAAAAATTTAACAGAATTTCAAAGGATTTCAAAATATTATTAGGGATTATACGGGATTTCTAGAACTTTTCATGTATTTTAAAAGATTGAAGGATTTCAAGAGATTACGAAAGATTCCTACGGATTTTCAATATTTCAATAAATTTTAAAAGGATTAAAAAAATTGCAAAATATCTCGTAATATTTCGAAATATTTCATGAAATTTCAAGGATGTTATCCAATTTTGAAGATTTTAAGAGAATTCCACAGGTTTTAAAGGAATATGATGAATTTTCATACGATTTTGAGTATTTCAAGCGATTTATGATTTAGATGGATTAACGGGATTTTCAAGAATTGCGAAGATTTCCAGAGATTTCACGAGATTTCATGAAAGGTTTAAAAAATGGTTAACTCCTCGACTCTATATTAAAAAGAAATAATTGGAAAGAGGAATCTTACTCCCTTGAAAAATGAGGCTTTTATAACATCTTTAACAAAACTAATGAGAAAGACTGTCTTGGACCTATTTTGGAAACTTGGAACCTAAATATTTGCAAGCAGCAAACAAAGAGCATTTATTCATTTTATAATTTTTATTATTACATATTCATCAGTGAAAAAATTCTGAAACCTTCAAAAATGGCTGGAAAGTTTGTCTATTACGCAAATTCTTTGACACACGATTTAAAAAATAATGACCTATTAAGATAAATTGTCGTCTGATATTTATTTCTGCAGTTTAATATTATTTTATTATTAAATACGCCATTCAGAAAACAAATTAAAATTTGAAGATAATAACTGTTGCGATGAGAATAATGCTCATAAATATGAAACTTGAGACTATACATTTTTTTATTCTCAGAAAATTTCTCATTCCATTAAAACAGGCGTAGATCTGTACATGAATCGGGCAGGTTTTTTGTTTTTAAATCCACGCAAAAAAATTGAAATCATTTCAGATTCAATACAGTGGCAAAAAAATAGGTTCATAGAAAAATTTTTCACATTTTCAAGCAAATTTAAACCTGAATTTTAAATAATTAAAAAAAAAACAATATCTATTACAAAGATACATCAAAATTAGCTCAAGGTAGTTATCGTGCCAAAAATCAGATACCTGAAAAACATGATTTTTCTATGATTTTGAGAATAAAAAAATATTATATTATAAATATTATATTTTTGTAAATATTATTTCAATACTTACAAAAAAAAAATTACAAAAAAAAATTACAAAGAAAATAATTAAATTTTAGTAACTGATGGCTTATTTTTTGCTAAAAACATTCTCTACAACTCTACTGTTTCAAATGTTGAAAAAAAAAAATTTTCTGCGCCCGAAATTATTAAAACAATTTTTTTAAAATATTTTTTTAAACGAGTAACTATGGTTGAAGATTATTCACTTATTTTTCAAATTGAAAACAGTAAAGTTGTAGGGAATGTTTTCCCCGAAAAATAAGCCATGATTTATTAAAATTTAACCATTTTTCAAAAATAAGTATGAGAAGCGGCAATATAAGAAAAAATTCAATTACAAAAACTATTTTTGAAATAATTATTTTCTGTAAATTTTATTTTTTATGCTTAAAAAATTGTGTTTTTTCCAGGACATGTGGCTGATAATATTATTTCTATTCTATAAGTCATAGAAAACTCTTTTTTCCCAGAGGTCTGATTTTTGGCACGATAACTACTTTAAGCCAAAAGTTTATGTTTATAAATTTCTTTTTAAATTTTAATATACAGAGACAGTAAGTCATAGCCATTCTCAAAAGTTCGGTTCTTGGTCAACTCTACATATTCAATTTTTTAGTAATAATTCTCTAATAAACTTTTCTGTGTAATACTATTCTAGACTTTTTTGATAAATTGAAAGCAGCTAGATGTTACAAATTGGATGATAGTTTAAGTCAATTAATTTTGAGACTCACAATATTCTTGAGATAAAATCAATTTTTTTTATACAAGCGCTTAAATATTCTCTTAATAGCAAACTCAATGTTCTTTCAGAATTTTTAGGTTTATAAGTTGTTTAAAAATTCTTTTACTTTGACACCGCGCATTTGGATTATTATGTAAAAAGTTCACTAAAAATTCATTTTTGATTGTCGTTTTAACAAATATTTGTTAGGGATTGTACATATATTATGTAACAACTTTTAGAACTATACATTTTAAAAAAATGCAAGAATTCTCTAAACTTGAATCAATGGAATTTCAGTGAAAAACAGTGAATATCAGGGACTTTTTCCTATGGATTTTCAATAATTGAAATCTTGGAAAACTAGTCATTAATTCTCAGTGAAATTCCAGTGATTCAGATTTAGCGAGTTGATTAAAAAATGTTAATTATATCCAAACTTCTTACAAATCTGCAAAAACATAAGAAATTCTATCATTTTTAAATTTAGAAAGTTATTTGAAATCAAGATTTAATCTTTTTTTTTATCAAATGAGCAAAGGAAAACATGGTTGTCTTGATACTTTTAACTGATATCTATATCATAAAGTTTAATGCCTTTAGTATCTATATTATAAAGTTTCATTTAGTTTGCTTTTTATTTTACTTAATTTTTCAAATTCGAAAATCAGTTTAAACTAATAATCTCTAAAGTCGTGACAAATTTGTTTTTCAGGCGCAATCAGGAGGTATAGTAATGGTATCCTTCTACCCTTATTTCATCAGCTGTGGTGAAAAGTCGACACTGGAAGACGTAGCTGGTAAGTGAGATTTTTTTGCGTTATGGTAACCTACATGTTCTTTTTAATCTTCTTTTTCCACCCCGCCATAAACCCTTATCCTTTTCTTCCCAAAAACCTCAAACCCCAAAAAGGCTGTGGTTTAGAGTCTGTAAAAACCCGGAACCTGTAGAGAGTAAGTGCTAATTGAAGAGGAGACTGAGAGTTGGTTCAAGAGAGAAATATATGTTGAGAGAAAGGGGGGTGGGGGCGAATTTAAAGCTGAAAGCAGGGTGGTACTCAGGATCTTTGTAGCTAAACTAAAAGCGAAGATTTTGACACCTGAATTTTTTTTTAGTATTTTTATAAGCTCTAGTGATTTTTATTATCATAAAAATATAGAGCTTTTATATTTTATAACAAAAACCCACGTGTTTCAATATGAGGCTTATCCCTTAAGTCTGTATTTAAAAGGCGATATTGCTCCTTCTAGGTTTTACAACTAAAATTGTATAATTTTTAGTTGCAAGCCTAGATATTTGTTACCCAGATGAAATAAATATCGCATTCAGAAATGCAGAATCAAAAGTGCGCCGCTTTCCCCCACATGCGCGGCTTAACCGCAGTTTACGTTAACCAATAAAAGTAGTGCATGAATATGAAAACCAATATGCAGAGGAGTTTCTTTACCAGAGTTATCAATAATTGTCAACTGACCGTAAATAAAAAATCTTCTACATGTATTCAATTCATATCAACAAGGTGAATTGCACAGTTTATCCCGTCAATAATGTATGCATCAGTAAGCTTATAATTCTTTCGCGCTTAGTGAACCATAGCACGTCTCGATTAAAATCTCGATTTTTTACAATCAATATTTCCAATTAACCGATAGAAATATATTGCTTATGAGTAAATAAGTGATAGCTTGAATACTTTGTCAAGATAAAAAGATTAAAATAATACAACTTTTGAAAAGTTTGACGTTGTTAATACCCATACGTTAATACGTTATAGATAAATTGTGCATAATAATTTGAAATTAATTTATTATTCAAAAATAAACATGGCGCAATTTTTCATGTAACTTAATAATCAATTGTGTAAACATTCCTAATGAAAAATATTAGCTCACTAGCAAAATTTAGTGTGCTACACGCGATTATTACACGTTTCTTATTTTAATTGCCGAATTGTCAAATTAAAATGTATGCTTCAATTTAAAGTTCAATATAAAATATAATTCATAATGATAAATCAAAATAACTAATTAAATAGCTACATCGGCTCTCATACAATGTTAAATTATTTTAATTTTAATCGGCATTACGTCATCTGTAACTTTCATTTACATATAAGATTTTATCTCAGCAGAAATTACGAGTAGAAGCAGAGAAAAAAATTAATAAATGAACTTGGAATATATCATATTGTAGTAAGATGTTCTTAAAAGACATTTTGGAATTCTGAGTCTTACTGACCTCTTCCATTTTCGACACTGATCCATTTTGCAGATGTTTACAAGTGAAAATTGGCTAACTTGTTTGGTTTTAAATGTTTATAGATTAAAATCATAAAATCTTGAAAATGTTTCTGAAATAGGTCTATCTTAAAGATTTACAATTGAAGATCCTTCCATTTTCAATGTTTATAATTAAAAATGATGTAGTTTCAAACGTTTTCTTGATATTTCATTTTTGAAGATTTACAATTGAAAACTCTTCAACTTTAAAAATGTATTTTAAAAAATCTTAAGCTTAGATGATTTTTGAGATCAAGAGTCAAGTTTTCAATTCTAAATTTTCCAAACTGAAGAAATTGCGGATGTAAATCATGAAAATGAAAGAAATTTTTAATTGCAAATTGTCAAAATTAAATCTCCTCAGTTCTCGAGATTTACATTGTAAAGGTATGTAATTTGGAACATTTGTTTTGAAATATTTTACTTTTAAAGATTTAAAATTGAAATTTTTTTAATTTTCACGATTTGCAATTTAAAATTCTTCAATGTTGAAGATTTACAATTTTAATTTCTTAAATTTTGAAGATATATAAATAAAAATTCTTAGATTTTTATTAGTTTGATGATTTTTTAAATAAGAAGTCAAGTTTCATATTCGAAATATTTTAAAATCAAAAAATGTAGATTGTAAAACATCAAAATTACAGATATTTTTATTTTAAAACTTGCAAAATTATTAATTGTAGTCACAAAATTTAAAACTGTTCAATTTTAAAGATACACGATTCAAAGTTCTACAATTTTAAAGAGTTACTTACAGTTTATAATTTTTGAGCTTCATATATGTAGAAATTGCCAAATTGTTTAAATATAAATTGTCAAAATTAAATCTCTTCAATTTTAAAGATTTACAATTTAAACTTGTGCAATTTTGAATAGTTACAACTGAGAAATTTTGAAAATATAATATTTAAAATTATTCAGTTTTTAAGGATTATGATTTAAAGGTGTGTAATTTGAAACATTTTTTGGGTATAGCTCACTTCTATCTTCCAAGTTAATGAAATTTCGAATGTAAAACATCAAAATTACGACATTTTAAATTGTAAAACTTACAATTTGCATAATTTTTATTGGAAATGTTTCAAATTAAAAACAAATAAGTTTCAAAGATTTACAATTTTTAAAATTTAGAATTGAAAATTCTTCAATTTTAACGATTTACAGTTTAAAATTCTTTAATTTTGAAGTTATATAAAAAAAAAAAATTGAAGAAATTTCGAATGTAAATCATTCTGACGTGTGGCAATTGAAGATTCTTGAATTATGAAAATGTAGAGTTGCAAATTATTAAATTTTCAAGATTTTTATTTTAAAGGCATGTCATTTTGTACGTTTCTTTCAATAGTTCAATTTTGAAGGTTAACAATTGAAAATTCTTCAATTTGAACTATTTGCAATTTAGAATTCTTCAATTTTGAATATTTGCAATTCAAGACTCTTTAATATTTAAGGTGTATGGTATAATAGAAAATCATGAAATTTTAAATGATTCTTGAAAAAAGTTCAATTTTGAAGATTTAAAATTGAAATTTATGTAATTTTATAGATTTGCACATGCAAATTTTCGCATATAAAAAATGAACTTTGTAGGAACTTCAAGTTACATAAATCATTGACTGGAAATGAAACAAGTTACTATTTTCACTAAGTAACTAGCTGTAATTAGTTCCTTTTTTCAAGAAACTTTTCCAGGACTGTATCTAATTTTATATGATCCTAAGTTCAGATAAAAAAAAACTATGTAAGAGTAGATCACTTCGTGGAGTAAAAAATATGACTATGTCATTTGAACCGTTTTTACTGAAATAAAATTCGTTCTTTAGAGTTTTTTGCTTTTTACTCAAAGTTTCGAACCTACTTCTTTGTGTTACTCGGCTCATTTTGTGAATTGTAGGTCAGCAAGAGTGGGCTATTCTCAAAATTGCTCAGTTAGATTGATATCACTGAATGAACTCAAAAATGACAATTGCCGGACATTGTCAAATATGCCTTTCGTTCGATTTAAAAATATATATGTTGAAGAGTGTTCTGTGTTTTTCCCTATTAAATATTCAAGTAGGGACTTAATGTATTATATTTTATAATTGTACATAAATAAAAGTGATTTCGACTATAACTGTTTCACCAAAAGCAATAGCCCATTTTTTAAAAAAAGGCTGTGAAGAAGGTACTACGAGATTTTTTTTTGAAAATAATTGAATCAACGAAACGATGGATTTTGTTCATCGTTTCCGAACGAAAATAGTTCAAAGATTAGGTAAGCTTTCCCGAAAGGTGATTTTTTCCTCAGTAATTTTCTATATGATATATGACAGATAAGTGAGCGGAGACATAGGATGTTCAATGTGGATAAAGTGAATGAATGAATTTTAAGATTATTATATATACTAATAATAAGACGCTCAGACTTCACCTTAGAGGTCCGGGGTTCGATCTCTGACCCGACATCTCTTGAAATTTTTCTATGTACCTTTACCGAGGTTCTGGTGGTTCGGATCCCACCTTAAGCTGTAGCTTAGTCCGTGAATGATGGGGTAAAAAACCAGGCTTTGTCGAATATGTCAAGGCACACGCCCTTATCAGATCACTTGATTGAATTATAATAATGCGTCCGTGACTTATAATATATACCGGGACAGCCCCGTGCATACTATTCAAAAAACAAACAAAAAATTCAACTCTAACCTTTAGCCTGAGACGCTCATTTATAATAATAAATGTAATCCACTTAGTAGATGTTGCATATAAAATCAATTAATTCTAATGTATAATCTGCAAAACGTAAAAGCTTTTGTAATTCTTTAAAGATATTAAATATTCACAGTTCTAAAGTTCACCCCTGCTGACCGAAAGTTTATAATGAGCACTCCATCCCACGAACGACAATGTCGATGTGGAAGCGGAACTCCAGTCGATTAGGCACATCGTGAAATTACGGGATCAACCGCGAGATTATGGACCATGCTTGTATATGTATAACGCTGAAATGTATTGGTAGTCAGAAAATTATGCGAACGATATGGTCCGACATCATCCCCTCGATATATGGAGCCCGTCGATCGGATATCATTGAATAATAATAATTTTCGTAGCATGTCCGTTATATGCTCATTGGCAATGTTAAATGTTTGGTAGTGAATCAGGCATTGCCTCGAGGGATGTACAGATTACCAAGATTACATTTGAAAATTACAGAATGATATTTATCCAAAATATTAAAAAATATATAATAAATCAAAAATTTGTTAAAAAATAAAATCACTAAAATGAAAAATAAATCAAGTATCAACAAATTATTTCAAGAATCCAGAGCTTCAGAATTTAAAAAAGAATGAAAAAGAACATTAAATTCTTGAAAACGCGCTCACTAATAATGTAAAATAATAATCTATGGAAACTTTTACATTATGAGGCATATATTTATTGATTCTCTTAAAAATTACAGTTTCAAAAGATTATTTGCTTATAGTACAAAGCTCAGCCTCAACCCGTGTGGAAAAATTTCGTGGCAGTCTTAAGTAGTTAGATCGGCTGGCTAGTCCGAATCTAGACCGTCTACTTAAGACGGTCTGACAGGGTGCTGGCCT
>CAKNYM010052635.1:163262-192474 GCA_932195095.1 Andricus curvator | reverse complement strand
TCTAGACCGTCTACTTAAGACGGTCTGACAGGGTGCTGGCCTTGGCCTTCTCAGACGGACTCGATTGAAAAATTTTCAAAGTGTCGTCGAAACGGTCTGGCTTGTCCCCTCTCAGACGGTCTGGATTGGAAATATCTAAGTGCTGTCGTGACGGTCTGGTGTGATCCTCAGCAGACGGACATGATTGGAAAAACTTCGAAGTAAAGTGTGCAGGATCGTTTTCTGTTGACGTCATTGACAACGTATCTAGGTTTGTATACACATTGTTTTTCGGTAATTGTCGAGCAATATAATATACAGTTATCAGATAAGGTAAATTGATTTTTTGTCAAACTGCAACCTAACCTACAAAAGACCAGAGCGGCAGATATATATCTATGTCTTTACATCGTACTGAATTTATTTCTAGCAAGATTTTCAACAAGTTTTGAGATGGACAATGATGATTTGAAAAAACGACGGGCTCGATTTGCAATTGGATTAAGAGTGCGAAAGCATCGTGCTCTTAAACGAGCCCGGATGGACAAGGAAGAGTGTACTCGAATAAGAGAACTAAAATGAACCAAATTCTTATTATGTTTTTTTGTACACTTTTTTCGGCAATATAGTATAATTAGAGACTATTTCTGTCATTCTCATACTTTTTTCCCTCCTCTTTTTCTATGGTCTAATCTAGACCATCGCGTGGTAAACGCATTGCACGTCTGGCCAGCGGCTGATTAGCTGGTCTAGTCTGGACGGGCTGATCAGCGGCTGGTAACGCCGTCTAATCTAGACTATCTCATGGTTAGGGCGTTACACTTCTGGCCAGCGGCGCTATTAGACCGTCTGTCCAGCGTCTGAACAGACACAAGATGGTCTGTCCAGCGCCCGGCCAGCGCCACGAAATTTTTCCACACGGGAATGTACAAATAAAGAGGCCTCAAAGTTTTTTTTAGTACAAAGTTCAAAGCACGGCCTTAAATTCTTGGAAAAAACTACCCTAATAAATAGTTTAATGGATTTTCATATTTCAAGAAATACATTTATTAATGTTGTGATCAATTCCATATCAAATCAGACAGAGAGGTCTAGCTGAGGATGTCAGAAAGATTTAATATTTGAATATATCATTCTACAGTAATGATAAAGGAATACATTTTTTACAGTATGGTCCATTTTTTTATTTGTTACAAAGATTCAAGAATTATCTGCGAATTTTTAAATATTTACAGCCATTTAAACAAAATGTCAGCTGTTTTTTTTACATTCATGAAAGTGGATTTTATCCAATTCCCACTTTAAATAAAGAAGGGTAAAAAAAATTTCAAGAAAAATACCTCTTGCCAGAAGAAAAAAATGATTTCTTTTCGCTCAAAAACGCCCAAAATGTGCATTTGTTTATATAATTTGTTTATAAACTGAACAAATATTGACGGGGGGGCAAAATTTTTTTCAGCAAACATAATTGGAAATATAATTTCAGCAAGGTTAGGAGAAAAAACGATTTCTTTTCGCTTAAAAACGCCGAAAATGTGCATTTGTTCATATAATTTGTTAATAAAATAAACAAATATTGATTGGTGGCAAAATTTTTTCCAGAAAACATCATTGGCAATATAATTTTAGCAAGGTCAGAAGGAAAAACAATTTTTTTGCTAAAAAACGCCCAGAATGTGCATTTGTTTATATAATTTGTTTATAAAATAAACAAATATTGATGAATGGCAAAATGCTTCTCAGAAAACATAATTGGCAATATGATTTCAGCAAGGTCGGAAGAAAAAAAAAGAGTTCTTTTCGCTTAAAAATACCCAAAATGTGCACTTGTTTATGTAATTTGTTTAGAAAATAAAAAAATAACATTCACTCTTAAATATGAATGGCCACGTATCATCCTTACCATGAAAGCAAGCGATTTCAGAGTAGAAATATACTTTGAAGACGAATAACCCCTAATGTCGATTATTTGTTAATATAATTTGTTTATAACGAACAAATACAACATATACGGTCTTGTCTTATTCTTAATATTAAAAAGGTTTTCCTCATATATAAACAAGATAAACAATATATTTTGAAAAATTATAAATAGGTGTTGCTAGTTCATTTATTCTAAATTGTATAATATTTGAATATCTAACTACAAAAATTTTCAAATATTAATTCTCTTTTAATACAAAGATTCAAAAATTTAAAAATTCCTATATGATTGATTAATTCAATTTCTTCCAAACATGAAATCTTTTATAGATGAAGGATTTTACAAAAAATTTATATTTTAAATTCTTTTATAACTTCTAAGATTATGAACTGGATTTATATTAAATTAAAAATTCCAAGTAAACATAATTTTAAATATTTTGTTATAATCATGTTTCTTGAAAAAAATTCAGAAAAGTATAAAACTGCACTTTATATTACAATTTGTTCTTCTGAAAATAACTCGATTCTTCCTTATTAAAAAAATTACAAAACCAGATAATGGAAACTGAGTTTTAAGATTATGCGAATTCATTGTTCTGTAGATCTTAAATTATTTAAGTTTAAGGTGAACCATCTTTGATAAAGAACATTTCCACAAGGAATACCTCGAATGAATAATTAAAACATAGTGAAAGGAAGTTTTAAGAAAAAAGTAATTAAAGTTCAGTGGTTTGGGTTTTTACCCTCTGGAACGTCTTTTATGTAAAAGAGTTGAAACAAGGCTTATGAGTATTAGTAGAAAAGTGAAATAAAAAGACTGTTATGTGTATTTTATTCTCCTTTATAAGATTCATTACACCATAGAATATATATTATTTAGCTTTCAACATGAAATTTCATCCAAAAATGTTCAAACTCTGTGCAATATCATACATTTGTGTTTATAATGAAAATGCTGAGCGTATAGAGGGATGTAAATACATATAACATATTATATAATGCTGTAATATGAAGATCGAAGTGCTGTTCGTAATAATAAGCATTCTAAACAAAATCAATTTTTAATAGAATATTCACATTAGAGAAGTAAAAATTTAATCAAATATCGTGAAACAATTTTAAAGTATTCATTAATCATTTTCTGGTCAATATTATTTTAGGTTTTAGAAAAGATTAAAAAAAGGTAAAATAATCATCATTGTTTTGTTCCAGCGCATATCAATCATGTACGAAAAGTGGCTGGGATCGATCACGTGGGTATTGGAGCAGGCTACGATGGGATCAATTTGTGAGTTGAAATTGATTCAAATATATTCTTTTTTTTATTCGCAAGGGGAACCTACACTCTTCGGAATTTTGTTTGGCTTCATACTCCTTCGAGTAGTAGGTAATTACCAAACTTTTAATATGCTAAAGTAATAAGATGCTTTTTTCAGCTATTATCAATGAAGTGGCTTTTAAAAAATCCACACACGTTGCATGAACCGCGATGAGTGTCTTTCAACTCCCGGTTAGATCAGGCGATAGCGCTCCCAGTTTGTAACCGGAATATTCGGGCTCGATTCCTGCTGCTGGCATTTTTGCCAATGTTTTCTAATTCAAATTATTGTATTGCAATTGAATATTAAATTTCTTTCAATCAAGCTGAAATATTGATTTTTAACCATTTTTTTCAGATGAAAGATTGGTTTTTTCAACCTTTATCACTTCCGAAGCGAATATTTCAAGGATATCGACATCCTTGAAAAATTCCGAATCCTTATGCAATTTTCTTTTGAACATCACTTATGCTCTAATTTCAAAATATGAATATTATAATATTAATAGAAAATGTCGTTTATTAATATTTTATTTTTACACATCGACTGCACATGCAATATAGAATCAATTTCAGCCTACGCCGTATATAGTTTATTTTTTGACAGTTTGATTTTTTGCAATAAAATAATCACGCAAAACAGTCTATAGCACGCAATAAAATATTAACATATTTTATACAATAGTAAATATTACCGGGAATCCCGTCACCTTTGATTTACGGCTATAGAGCGGCCTGGTTTCATTAATTTTATCACCAAAAGTACAAATGTCATAATCTATGAAATTGGATTTGATGTGGGGGGGGGGCGGCCGGCCCAAGAAAAAGCGTTACGTATTTTCTGCGCGGCTCTTTTTATTTTCATCTCATATGAAAATAATAATGATAATGATAAAAATATAATTGTTCAATTGAATGAAGAAATATGATAATTTCATACAAAAAAAAACTTTCCGGTTACAAACTCGAATCGCTACCGCCAGATCTAACCAAGAGTTGAAAGATTCTCGCATCGCGGTCCATGTAACGTGCGTGAATTTTTAAAAAGTCGTTTTTGTCGAGAATAGGTAAAAAGCGCATCTTATTACTTAAGCATATTTCTGGTTTATTATATAACAATTGTTCACTAATCTTCTAGTAGAAAATGTTATTGAGAATTCAGTAAGCTTCACTGATATCTTAAAATCTTACGTTTGAAATGAAAATATTCTTATACATTCACAATTCAAGATTAAGTTACTGAATCGTCAGTGAATATTAATTGATATCGCAGTGAATTTACACTGATTAAGGTAACCAGAAGTACAAGTCACTTATTTTTAATGAGATTTCAGTGATTACAAATGAAAGAATTGGTTCACTCAATCAGTAAAATCAACTGCTGTGAGTTTTTCTACTGAGAAATCAGTGAATAATTACTGGAATTTCAGTGAGTTTTCTCTCTAAATTTGAATTAGTATAAATTTTATTAATTCATTCAGTACACTTAATTTTAATTGATGAATCATTTATTTTCAGAAGTTTACTAATTTTAACAGTAAAAATACCGTAACTAAAGTTAATCAGTTATACTGTAACTGCAGTGAATCAATAAAATTATAGACTTAGAATAAATTTATAAAGGAACAATTTTTCAATGAAGCTTTTGTTTATACACCAATATTATTTATAATATTAAAGTGTATTTTGAAAATTTCATTTTAATGAATGAATAAGAAATTATTACCTGTGTGAACAAATTTTAAACTTTAAACAATTTCACATTTAAAAATGGTGCGCAAATATATTTGGAACGTAACCTCTTAAAATTAACTGATTTCTTCAATACAACTATAACTGATCAATCAGTTATATTACTGCAGGTATATACATATAACTGATTCAATTAGTAATTTTCATTTTACTAATCCAATCAATACAATTCTACTAATTGTCAGTGACTCAATTCTAGCTACAGTAATTAGTAGATTTTAACTGACAATCAGTTATATTTTACCAATTCAAATTTAGAGAGTTCACTGGTTGCCAGTTGATTTTCATTGATTCAACTCATGAAAAACGTAGCACTGATTCTCGAAGAAACTCACTGATATAAAAAAGATTCTAAATATCAGTTAAATTATAAATATTAGAGAATAATTTCATAATAAAATATTATTATTCAAACTTTTAATTAAATAACAGGTTGAGTAAACAGCGTCCATTCCCTACCGAAATTCCAGTAGTTTTGACTGATTTCATGGCATAAAAAGTTACTGAACATTCAGTGAGCGGCACGGAAATTTCAGTAACTTTTACTAAACTGGACTGGAATTTCAGTCAATAGTAGACTACTAAATAAAATTAATTTCTTGATTCGTAATGAATTTTCAGTGATTGAAGTAGCCAAATTAGGTCAATAATTCGAATTTAGAAACTGTTTTCTTTTCATTATCATTTCAGCGTTGCTCAAAAGTTAATTTATCAAAATTAACAATTCTTTGCTCTTTAAATTAGAATCAGTGTCGTCATTCTGTCCACCCAAATACTTATTTCTTTTTGAAATTTCACTGAATTAGATAGACGAACGTGCGTCACTGAATTACAGTGAAATTGTACTGATTCAAATTAACAGAATGATATTAATATTTCAATATTTTCCAATGAAATATGGGCAGTTGAGCATTTGGTCTTCAACATGAGTCCTTTTAATGACTTTGCTGAAAAGAACCTACTGAAAAATTAATTAAAGTAAACGCCACGCGCCTACAAAAAAGGGTTCCGTAGCCTAGGGGTCGTGCATAAATTACGTAACGCAATTTTCCGACAATTTTGCCCCCCTCCCCCCTATGTAACGCTTTTTCCGACTTTTCTCTGTAGTTTCTCACTATTATGTAACACTAAGCTAGACCCCCCCCCCCCAATATTGCGTAATTTATGCACGACCCCCTATTGAAACATAACTCTGCTCCCCTCCCTTCTCCTAGTACTCCCTCTTCTACATCCCCTTTATTTACTTCCCCACTAGCCCTCTCCTCTTCTACTTTTCCTGGCGTCACTTTACTTCTCCTACTACCCTTATCCTCACTTTCCCTCACCCCTGCTTCTCCACCCCTAACATCCGCTACTTCCCCTCCCTTTACTTGCACTACTTTACCTCTTCGTATTTTCACTACTTACTCTTACTTCTCCTGATTCTCCTCCTTTAACATCCACTACTTCCCTTCCCCTCACTTCCACTACCCCTTCACCTCTTACTGCTATTACTGCTACTACTTCCCCTCTCCTCACTTCCCCTTGATTCATTTACTTCTCTCTCCTCAATTCTCCCACTTCCCCTCTAAAAATGAAATAAGCTAAAAAATTTGGAAACAAAAAGGTAAAAATAATTCAATAAAATATAAAAAAAGAATCATTTTCCTTTTCAAAGGGTTGTCGAGTGATAAAGAAAATCTATCGCTTTTCACTAAAAGCTTCGACGGTGTTTGTTCGGAAAAGCGATTCGCATTTCGTACTGAATGCTTCACAGAATGCATACAAGCATCCTAGTGTAAGCACAGCAGGGCTTTAGCAGTTGGTCGCGCGGTTATTAAATAAACATAGTAGATACCAGCCCCTATCTTCTACTCTGTAGCCACAGAACACGATTCCAATTTTTCGGCTTTAACGAAAAATACGAGTTGAAAAGAGAAAAAGTTAAAACTGGATGAGAACGAGAGGATTCTTTTTCTGCAATCAAGGAATGGAAACTTTGAACTTTCCTAGAATTTTATTTCCCTTCTGAAAAAATGAATGAAATTCTAATTAACTCTAATAAAGTAATCCGATTCTATGAAAATTGAAGAGAATAAAGTTGAAAGATATTTTCTTTTAGATTATTATTTTATATAACATCCTACATGAATTTTATTTAAATTTTAGAGTTTTTTTACATTCTCGTCCTAATGAGAAGGTATTAGTTTTATGTAAAATTTGACTTAGTCGGTTTTCATCAAATCTCCACGTTTTAAGAACCCCTGAGCTAGAAAAAACGATTGTTACCAAGGTGTCTGTCTGTAGTCTGTCTGTAGGCACGATAACTTTCGAAAAAATGTTCAGATTGGATTGAGCTTTGGCACATTTTTTTAAGCCCTAAAAGAAACGGAAAAGTTCGTTAGTCAGCTACTTTTGATAAAAATTCAAAAAGTTGGAGCATTTTCAAAATTTTTGAAATCATTTTTTTTTTAATTCAAAATTCTATGTACGGCAATTTCTAGTACTTAAAAATCTGAAAAATTTATCCTTACTACTTTTTCAATAAAAATAAAACTATCAGAGTTATAGCATTTTCAAACTCCAAAAAAACTAACGGAAATCAAAATTTTAAGCCAAACAACGCACGATATGAAAAAAGGCAACAAAAGAAAAACGTTGCTTTTGCAAGCCCTACAAGATTATTATAACAACTTTTTGAATTTTTTTGAAGAATCAAAAATTCAAATTTTGACCCAATGAAACATATGAAAAATAAAATAAAAAATTCCATTTAGCTTTCAGACTATGCAAGATACGAAAAAAGATGATCAGACAAAAATGATCCATCCAAGAATGATCTACAAAGGACCCCGCACACATCTATGGAAAATATGGTCCCGGTCAAATTGGCTTAAACTCTGTTATAATAAATGTAGTTCATCATATCCTGATCAAATAAATTCCTTAGGCACTGATTCCAAAAAACGCCAGGTTTCGAGATAGGAGGGACCAAATGTCACTTTTCATGGACGCGAGAGGAGTTCCACGGACCCTCGAGGACATGGCATGAAATCACATGTCACATGACATGGCATGCCATGACAGATCACATGACACATCACATGACATGTAACATGAAACATGGCATATGACATGTCCTGACATGGCAAGACACATGAGATGACATTACATGACATTTCATGACATGACGCATGATATGACACGTGACATAAAAAATGACAAATGACATGACAAGACACAAGACATGACATGACATGACACATAGCATGACAAATGACACATGACATGACAATACACATGAAGTGACAGTACACATGACATGGCATAACATGACACGACATGACATTATAGGAAACATGACATGACACATAGCATGACAAATGACACATGAGATGACATGACACGACACATAGCATGACATGACTTGACACATGACATGACATGCCAGAACACATGACACATGAAATGACATTTCATTTTATGTCGTGCTATTTGCCATATCATGTATCATGTCATGCCATGTGTCATGTCATTTCTTGTCAGTTTGCGTCATGTCATGTCTCGTGTCATGTCACGTGTAATGTCACACATGACACATGGAGCATGATACACGACATGACATATCATATAATACATGACATGACATGACATGAAATATCACATGACATATGGCACATGACATGAAATATCACATGACATATGGCACATGGCATGACATAACACATGAGACATGAAATAGCATGACATTTCATGCCATGTCGTGTTATGTGCCATGTCATGCCATGTGTCATGTGATGTGATGTCATGGAATTTCATGTCACGCTATGATCGTTTCATGTCATGTATCATGTCATGTGTCGTGCCATGTTTCATGCCATGTGTCAGGTCATGTGTCATGCCATGTGTCATGTCATGCCATGCCATGTTATGCGTCATGACATGTGTCATTCCATGTCACGTGCTATTTCATGTCATGTGTCATGTTTTTCTTGACATGTGATGTGTCGTGTTATGTCATGACATGTCATGCGCCATGTTTAATGACATATGATGTGTCATATCATGTGTCATGCCATGTGTCATGTCATGTGGCATGTCATGTCATATCATGACATGTCATGTTTCATGTTACATGTCATGTGATGTGTCATGTCATGGCATGTCATGTGATATGTAATTTCATGCCATGTACTCGAGGGTCCGTGGAACTCCTCTCGCGTCCATGAAAAGTGACATTTGGTCCCTACTATCTCGAAACCTGGCGTTTTTTGGACCCAGCGTCTCAGGACTTTATTTGATCAGGATATTATAAACTACATTATACTACAGTTTCAGCCTATTTGACCGGGACCATATTTTCCATAGATGTGTGCGGGGTCCTTTGCTGTTAATTATTTTTTTATAGGACGCGTAGTTTTTGTTTTAATCGACAAAATTTAATGACAAATGACAAATGACAAATGACAAATGACAAAAAAAAATTAATGACAAATGACATTACAAAATAAACAAAAAAGCTAATTTTTACATTCTCATCCTAATGCGAAGGTATTGGTTTTATGGAAAAAATTCTAATATAGTTTGCTATGAATAAAACAAACACTGTTTGATCAGAAACGGAATTTTCGATGTTGTGGTAGCATTTTTAGTAAGTTAAACCAAAACTGTTTCTTAAGCAATTAAGCCTTTTTCTTTGGACTTCAAAAAAGTGTGTGGGTATTTTAATGAGAATGTGTTCCTTAAGGCCGATGGAGCCTTAAGTAGATAAACTTCCTTTTTAATCTATAATAAAAATAAATTTAACAATCACTTAAAACGTAGAGGTTTTTTCTATTTTATAATATTTTTGCAAGCAACTTTCTTCTTTTTATCTAAGCCGAGCACGATGTGAAATCATCAATTTCTCTAATAAAATGAAAAAATTTCCGATATTTACCGTTGAAAAATTTTTAGTTTCGAAATTCGCATTTTTTAACACAATTTTTGTACAATAGAGGATATAAATGGTGAGGAATTTTAAGTGTCCGAGAACAATCAAGGGATTATATTTCTCATACGATTTTTCAGGGTGATGTGCCAAAAAATGTAGATTTCTGCTAACAGTATTACTAAGAATAGTTTCTTTGAATTTGTATGCTCTTTTTATTACTGAGAGCGAACAAGCTACCTCAAAGAAAAATGATCTTTAATCTCGATTCTCTAAATTTCGTTTTCTGTTATGAATTTTAATTTATCCGGTAAAATTGAACAATTTCTTCCTATTTTAATACTGAACTTCTCGTAAAATGATTACATGGACATGTCATAAAACAAGTCGCAGAATTGCAAGCAACCGGAAATTTCATTCTGGGAGAGAAGTAGAGATCCTCAAGCTCTTATTTGACCAAGAAACTAATCTTCTGCAGTTAGATTAAATTTTACGCGGCTCTTGAGTAACAAGTATCGTTACCTTTGAAGGCTCACCCCTGCTTTCGACCCCTTCATTCTTCCCTACCTGTCTTCTCCACTTTCCTACTATTTCACTTTAACTCATTGAAATGAAAATTGAAAATACACTTCCTTTTACACTCTCACTCAGCAAGACGAAATTTTCTACCCGTTTCTAGACTTGTTAGGCATCTTGATTGCCGAAGATAACGAGATAGTTACTAATGTAAGGAAAGTGTAATCGACCGTCTTTAAGAGGGTCTCTTCTACCACTCTCTCTCTTTTTCACAGTCGGGCTACGCAAAGTAAATGAACCCTGGACCTTTTATCGCGTATACTTTTCCGTCGAGTTTAATCTCAAATTACATTTCCGCCTACATTGACATTACACTTAAACTCGATTTAAACTACTTAAGAAGAAATTAAAATTTGCAGCGTCGTTGGGAGGCGCAGAGATTTTCATTTTATAAAGGCTACCAGGAATAGCTTCGACGATTAAAGCGAAAATAGAACAAAGTACTACCGATATTACGGATTACTTTGTCGAATAAAGAGAAATTTTTTAAAGGGTATACGACCGAAGCTGACTTTTAGAAATAAGATCAGCTTCAATATACACGAGTAATATTAAATTTAAGATTTTATTTTGAAAAGTAAGGAACATATTTATATAGATATTCACAATATATGCATATTTTTTCAATTATAATTAAAACTTTGAATGCAAGAGTTTAAAGTCAGGCCAAGATGGATCTTTCTCATTTTCGAAAAACTCGAAGAAGAAAATCCAAAAATACGTCACACTGCTAGGAGGTGGGGGGATAACAGATTTTGTGACGATTTGTAATGTAGAGGAGAGGAGTAAATCCAGGATGTGAAATTACACACTGAAAGTATAAATGTGAATATCATTTTTTTTAAATTCTTCAAAAAATGAAAATTAGTGATTTCATTTTACACACTTTCCTCTGTTTCGCTCTTTTACCAATTTTTTTAAAGAATTCCTCTTTTTTCTCCTGTTTTCAAGAAACTTCCGCTTTTTCTCGTTTTTTTTTTTTTTTTTTTTTTTTTTTTTTGCTTAAATGCGAACTATGTTAACAGAACTCTATAAGATTATCCAAGTATTCTTCGTTGAAAGTTAATACTTTTTAATTGAAATGTCTACTATTATATTTTCGATTCAGAAATCATCTTTTTTGGTTAAAAATTCTACTATTTGGTTGAAGATTCAAATATTTTGTTAATTGAGTAGTTGATTTGGTCGATTCTAGTTAAAAATTCAACAATTTTTTTCAAAATTAATGTATTTTATTGTAAATTCGTATTTTTTGTAGAAAATTAAACTTCTTGGTTGAAAATTCAACTACTTGGTGAAAATTCTTATTTTTGGGGTGGAAAATTCAACTATTTTTTAGAGAATTCGCCTTTTTGGTTTGAAAATACTGTAATTTGGTTCAGGTTTTTTTTTGTCTTTAGACTGAAAAATCTTTCCTGATTGAAAATCCAACTCTTTTGTTAAGCAATTCGTCTTTTCGGTTGAAGATTCATTTCTTTTGGTGAAATTTCTCCTGTTGAAAATTTTTCTATTATGGTTAAATTCAACTTTTTTGTATTTAAAATGAAAAATATATATTTTTTCAACGTCTTTTTGGTTGAATTCTATTGATTCTAAATTAAAATTGAATTTTTTGGGGTTGAAATATCAGTTATTATATTTTTCGTTGAGACTTAATCTTTTGTTATTGAAAACTAAACTAATTGGTAGAAAGTTGAACTTCTTTGTTAAAAATTCATTTTTTTCTTGTTGAAGGTTCATTATTTTAGTTAAAAATTCAACTATTTTGTAGAAATTTTACTTATTTTGATAAAATTTCAACTATCATGTTAAAAATTTAATTATTTTGCTTAAAATTTACCTGTTTTGTTGAAAGCTCGTTTCTTTGGATAGAAAGTTCGTCCTTTCGGATTAAAAAATCAGCTGTATTCTGAAACATTCGTCATTTCCGATTGAAAATTCATTTTTTTTCGTAGAAAAGTTCTTTGTTGGAAATTCATCTTTCTTGGTTGAAAATTCAACCTTCTTCTAACAAATTCGTTTTAGCTTGAATATTCGACTATTTGGTTAAAAATGCAACTATTGGTGGTTGAAACCTTAACATTAATTTTATTGAAAATAATGTATTCCCCTATTATTCGCCTATTTTCTTTAAAAAATCACCCTATTTCCCCTGTTTTGAGAGCATTTTAGGCTGGGAAGTCTCTTAAAATATTATATTTGTATGTTTTACTTCAGGCCTTCATGAAATGAAATCGAAGAAAAAATTTTGGCTTCATAGGGGAAAGGGTGATCATACTAGTGACGTAACTCTGGGAGGTTCAAGCTTTGTTTGATGATCTGTAACAAAAAATTAATATTATTAATATTATTTTTTATATTTTTTAGTTTTTTACAATTAATTTTTCTCGTCTAGATACATAAAAGACATTCAAAAGTTAAGATTATTACTTATTACGAAGTTAATAATATTGCCTGACCTAAAATGACTTGCACTACTTGACAGGCAATATTTCTGGATTGAAACAGTGCATACTACTTATGACCCCTTGTCGAAATAGTTTGTCATAGTTGACATCCTTTCTAAGTAGTTTCAATTTAATGTTTTAAATTTTGAAAGCTTTAAGTTGCAAGTGTTTATCTATAAGAAAAATCTTGAAATTAATTTGATTATTTGAGGCTCTTAAATTATCATTTTAAGCGTTTACCAAAAATTATTATACGACTTTACGGAACCATGGCCTATTTTTTTAGTGAAAATGTTACCTATTTTTTACATTGTTTTTTTAAATAACTGTTTAATGACTGAAAAACTTCAAGAATAATTCAGCATTGAGAGTATTTCAGGAACAAATATATAAGTACATCTGTCAATTCATTCACTAAGTTTATATTCAATTATTTAATTTCAAATGCTCATATTTAAACTAATTTAGTTGTAAAGAGTAAAAATTGTTTTTTAATCTAACTTTGTAAGCTTGAATTTAAAATGCTGTTTTGCTAATTCACTATAAATGAACCACAATTGGAAAAAAAATCTGATTAAAAACAAGTCCTGGAAATTTTGAGTCGAAGGAAAATAGGCTCTAAAAATATTGAGACTAATAATTTGTGTATGTGCTTTGAGTTTGAAATAGTTTAATTATTTGAAATTGTTCAAATTTAAATATTTTTATTTCAAATTGTTGCATTTTAAAAGCTTTATTTATAAATTGTCTGATTTTTAAAACCTTGAATTGTAATTTTTTCAACGCTAAAATCTTTCTTTTTTAACTTTAAAGGTTTATTGAATTACATATTACAAATTTTGAATGTCTCTATAATTTGCAATCATCTAATTCCAAATGCTTCATACTAAATTATATTTTTGCATCGCGAAAGCTTTCAGTTTAAAGAGATCAGCTTGGAATATTGCACATTTTTAACCATTTAGATTCAAAACTTTTATTTTTTATTTTATTTATTTATTTTTGCACCGGATTTTATTTAAAGGCTTTCTCATTTCCAGGTTTCTAATCAGAAATCGTTCTATAACTCTAATCTTTGATGGCTCAAAATTTAAATTCTTTATTTCGACTTTTTCTGTAATTTCAATTTATAGTTATTAAATTGTATAAATTTTGAAGGCCTTAAGTCAAAGATAGTTGAACTTCAAACCTGCTTCCAAACTAAAATTATGAAAATATTCAACGCTTAGATTTACAATGTTTAATTTCTGAATTATTCGAATCCCTTTGAATTTTAATTTGTCTAATTGTGAAAGCCTTGATTTTAAAGTAGATCGCTCTGAAGAGTTTGCATGATACAGTTTCGAAGGTCTTAAATCTTTTTTGTAAAATTATACACACATTATACAGAAAAGGCAAAACGCTAAAATTTGTATTCATGTCTTTCACGAATGAATGAAGCATAATCTTCGTTTAGAACGATTTTGAACTTAATTTTATTTACTATTATAATATCTTAGAAGAAATTTTGTCGCCGTGAAATCATGAATGTGTTATACAACCATTCAAATTATTCAAATATTTGAAATATGATTCGAATTCCCAGATACATTATTAAACCTTTCAGGGGAAAATTGTATTTTAGAAATTCATGTCGTCTCCTTCGTACACACAGAACCTCGATAATTATATATAACATTAGTGTCGAGATGACATTTCCTGATTCTCAAGAGCAGGTCTGACTAAATTTCACTGTCAAATGTACGTACGTGATGCCCCAGAGGAAGCCTAACTTAAAGCCTCGTATGTATGTAAATTAATGTTCCATGTTACTTCAATTTTAGATATACCTCAAGTACACACCGCTCATTGAATATTAATTTTCGGACTATTGTATTTTATATTTTATCGAAATTTATGTATATATAGTGCACATCGAATATTTACACATTTCTTTTGAAGATAAAAATATTTTCTAATGCCCTAAAAAGTCAATTAATTCGGTTTTATGAAAGAATACTTTATTTTGAAACTTCTTCCACCGCGCAGTCTACTAATCTATATCTAAATAATTGAGGATCAAGCAAACAAATTATGATAGATTCAATTTTTGAAGAAAAAAAAATTAGTCACGTATGGTTTGAGCATTTTCAGGATTATTATTGACCCTTGGCTCACAAAAAAATTCTATCCCTTTAAAATCTCGCTTAAACAATTTTGTAACCTTCAAAATAAGAAAGGATTTTGAATATTTCAATAAGTTTTAAAGGGATCTTGAAGATTTCAAGGGTATCGTAAGATTTCCAAACATTTAAGGGGATTTAAATAGGATTTCAAAGATTTTAAGAAATTGAAAGAAATTCTAGAAGATTTCAGGAGATTCATTGCTGATAATAAGTCACGACTTATTACTGGAGATTACAGGAGATTGCCGAAGATTTGCAAATATTTTACCGTAATTTGGAAGATATAAAGGGCTTTTAATGATTTCACGGGATTCCAAAGGATTCTAAGAGATTTCAAAAGATTCCATAGCATATCTACGGATATTAGAGGATTTCCTATGATTTCGAGATTCAGAAAGAGATTCGGAAAGGTTCCCAAGGTTTTTAAACATTCCAATGAGTTTTAAAGGGATTTCAACGACTCCAAGGGATCGCGTAACATATCAAAATATTTCATGAAATTTCAAGGATTTTTACCAGCTTTTTAGACTTTTATGAATTTTAAGGAGTTTTCAACGGATTTTATGAGATTTCAAAATATTCCAAAGTATATCTACGGATTTTAAGAGTTTTCGTGAGAATTAAAAGATTTGACGGAAATTCAAAGCATTTCCGAATTTTACAAAATATTTTAATGGATTTCGAGGAATTGAATGGCTTTTAGAAGATTTTAGTAATTTTCAGAATTCATGATTTTAAAGATTTCACTGAATTTTATTATTATTCAATTATTATATCATATTATTCCAAATATTTCATGAAATTTCAAGGATTTTTACCAGATTTTCAGACTTTTATGGATTTCAAACTACTTTAAAATAAATCACATGATTTTAAAGGATTTTAAAGGATTTCACGTGATGCCCATATATTTTCACGAGTTTTATAGGATATCAGGGGATTTTCATGAGATTTGAAAGAGTTAAAGGGATTTGAAGAAATTCCGAAAGATTTAAAAAGATTTTGGAGAATTTTGAGGAGTTTTTAACGGATTCTATGAGATTTCAAAATATTCCAAAGTATATCTACGGATTTCAAGTCTCTGTGAGATTTAAAAGATTTAACGGAAATTCAAAGGATTTCCGATTTTTATAAAGGATTTTAATGGATTTCGAGGAATTCAGTGGCTTTTAAAAGATTTTAGTAATTTTCAGAAATCATAATTTTACAGATTTCACTGAATTTCGAAGAGATTTGAAAGATTTCAAGGGAACTCGTAAGATTTCGAAATATTTCATGGAATTTTAAGAAATTCAACCGATTTTTAGAGATTTCATGAATTTTTACGAATCTTACAGGATTATAGGGAATTATTCTGTGGTCTTGTACATTTCAAGCGATTTAAAGGATTTTAATTTTTTAAATGGTTTTAAGGGATTTTCAGGGAGCTCCATAATTTTAAAGGGTTCTCAAGGGATAATGTACAATATCCAAAGGGTTTATACAAAATATACAAAGGGTTTCAAAATCTTTTTACAGGTTTTGAAAAATTTCATGGGATTTTCAAAATTTGAAAAAGAATTCACAGAATTTCAGAAGATTTCAAAGATTTTCAGGGGTTCCGTAAGATTTCATGAAAGAGAGTACACCGGATTTCAAAAATGGTTTAACTCCTCGACTCTATATTTGTTGGACCTCTACCGTTTAAAATTTGTCGTTCTCTTTTTTGATGATTAAGTTATCTTGATTCTAATTATGTCAAAGCTTATATTTTTTCTCTTTAAAGAGTTGAATGCTCTAAAAATTCTGTATAAAATGAGCCTAGGATAAAGCCAATTTATATATTTTTTAAGTAGATATTGCAAAAATAGTGTATATTTCAATGTTTTCTTAAATTTTAGAGTAATATTCGAAATAATCAACATTTTGTAATGTTCTTAGGCTCATTTTAAAGCTATTTTTCCACAGTATTGCAAGACTTTATCAGCATAAAATAGATAAAAATGTCACAGTGCAAGAACTTAAACTTGTAACAAAAATATTGGAAAACTTTCAAAACATCTTATCTATAAGCAAATCAGAATAAAAATCAAAAAAATTTATATTTTGAGGGACTTTTATAGAAACTTCGTGGTTATATGTGTCATATATTCACGAAAATATTGTTCTTACCACGAACCATTATTGAATTTTTCCAACTTTTTTGTTACAACTTTCAGTTCTGGCACTGTGTTAGTAAATTATTTTATAGATTTATGCTCATAAGCTGTTGCGATATTGTAAAAAAAATAGCTTTAAACTGAGCCGAGGAACATTGAAAAATGTTGATTACGACAAACTGGACCCTTTTTTTGGAACCTCACATATAATTTGAAATAATGACATCTAAAAATCAATTACAACATATAAACGAGGTGTTAATTAGCGTATTTGAAAAAGATTATTAGAAAGAGGAAACTTGCGTAAGAAAGGCTTCGGACACCCCCCCCCCCCCACCCCCACCTAAGTAAATATTCTTAATATTTTCCCGACTCCTCAAAAAGCGGTATCTAATCATGAGAGATTAATCAGATACATCATTTGTCTAATTTTTTAGTAATTATCTGGAATGGATTTATCATGTTTTGTTCACTTACTGCTCAATAATGTTTACAATCTAGAATTTACTATGTACCATTTACTGCCTTAAATAATTAATTAAAGTTACTTTAAAAGTAACAGTTTTAATTGCTTCAATTATATTGTTAGCCCTAGAGTACAAAAAACACTATTATCTTCTTTTAATTTTCTTCCATTGTTTACTATTCTCTTACCTTTCTCCGCATAAAAGTGTATTCACTTTTCCCTCTCAAAATTAAATTGAAGATAGTGAAATTCGTCGCTCGTATATTGGCTAATATCATGCGAATCTTCATTCACCTAACCACACTGTAAAAGCTTTTTTTAAACGCTTTTACTGAGAAAAAGATAGGAAAAACGAAATGAAGTGGTAGTGTAGGGTAAAGAGAAACTCCGAGCTCTTATCCCATTGCGGCGGTATGTCGAGAGAAATCGTATTCGGACCTTCCGCCGGAAGGTTGGTTGCATTTAATTATTTCTTCGGAAAAAGTGGTTCAACTCCGAAATAGGTGGTGCAAAGGTTTTCGAGGGGAGGATATGGAGAAGTTGGATGAGATGGTAAATATACCGTTGTGACTGGGTTTTAGAAAGAGACAAGTGAAGGGTGGCTCGAAAAGACTAGATAATCAACAATTTTATCGAAACTGGGTTTATTGCATCCAAAATTAAAAAAAATAAAATCGAAATTGTGGTAAAAGCATTTTTTCGAAATCTCATTCGTGTATGCAACATTTTTTTAAATGAAAGTTCTTGAAGGCCGAACGGAAGTCTCTGTCTCTCTCTTACAACTTTCTTTCTATAGTCTGTACCTTCTCTCTGTAATCGCGTCTCCCTTTTGTGCGGCGATTCGCAATTTCTCTAAGGACTCCTCTTCGATATCCCCACTATTTCCACGCTAAGCAAAATGTGAATATGCTCTCTCCCTCTGAACTCTCTCTGCACTCTCTTACTATGAGATCTCCCCACTACTGCGCGGCCTCAATGCATTAGTGTACTCTATATGACGCCAAGCGCAAGTAAAGTTTCACTTCTGCCATGTGGCCCCACAACCACACAACATTTTTTTTAATGTTTAATAGAATTTCAACATAGTAATCATTTTGTTCAACCTTTTACCACTGATGTTTCTTGAAGTTATTATCATTTGATGAAAAAAAAAGATTAATCTTTTCTTTTTTTTTTTGATTTTTAGCAAAAAAATGTCTGCAGAGTGGCCGAAGAATGTCATTTTTAAAATTCCCTGAATTTTCCCTGATTTTTCCCTGACCAATTTTTCATTCACCACTAATATTCAGAGACCAGCATTTTAATCTTGTAATATTTTTAGCATCGAATCTTATATACACGGAATTGGACAATACAATTTCAGATTCAATTTTAAAAATTGCCCACTTATTTTTTTATTTGAACTACAAAAGATGACTTTTATACCTCAAAAGTTTGATTTTCAATTCAAAAGGGCGAATCTTCGACAAAACAGTTAAATTTGCGACCAAAAAGAAATGATCTTTTAAGAAAATAGTTGAATTTTTAACAAAATAGTTGCATTTTCAACAAAATAGTTTAATTTTCAACCATAAAAGATGAATTTTTAACAAAATACTTGAATTTTCAAACAAATAATTAAGCTTTCTACAAAATAGTTGAATTTTCAACCAAAAACTTGAATTTTCTACCTATAAAGCCGAATTTTCAACCATACAATCGAATTTTTAAACAAGAAAGATTAAATTTCAACAAAAAACAGTTGCTCTTTCAACCAAATATTCAGATTTTCAACAACAAGAAATTAATTTTTAACTTAACAGTTGCAGTTACAACCACATAGTTAAACTTTTAACCAAGGAGTTCAATTTTCAACAAAATAATTAACTTTTGAACAAAATAGTTGAATTTTCAACCTACAATTATGAATTCTGAAAAAAAGGTAATAGTTGATATTTTATCCAAAAGGAGGAATTTTAAAACCAAAAAGGTAAATTTTCTGGCACAAAATAACAAATTTTCAAAAAAACCGGAAAGTGAATTTTTAACTGAAATGATCAATTTCCCAACCAAAAAGACGAACTTTCAACAAATAAAGATTTTTTAGTCAAAAAAGAAAAAAAGTTCATTCAAACTGTGGAACTTTCAAGCCAACAGATGAATTATATGTGAAACAGTTGAATTTTCAATCCGAAAATATGGACTTCAACTAAAAGTTAATTTTCAAGCAAAAAGTTGAATTTTTAACTAAAATGATCAATTTTCAACAAAGTCGTTTTATTTAGATAACTTCCTCAAATTTCAGCGAAGTCTGATGCCCATCTAGGGTGGGCGTCAGATCGCAAGATCACAAGTTTCGCAAAAATGGGACATCTTTGCATTTTCCGATGTACTTACTTGAAACTTGGTTGAAAGATCATTTTTTATTAGAAAGTAAATAATGATATGTACAATACAAAATTTTGTAAAATTGCAAAATAGCATTTCGATATATTCTCATTTTTTGTAATTCTTAAAGCAATTAGGTCAAAATTGAAGCTTGTATAATGGGTTTACTTACGAATTCCTCATGAGCAGCGACAGGTCAGTCGTTGCTTGCCAGAAAAATGATAAAATTAGATTTTTTGAAAAAACATTCTTCTGGCCACAAAGTTATTTATCCCGCATAAATCTCACTAGATGTCTTCCTTATAAAAGTATAAATTAAAAAAAAATTGCAAAAAATATAAGTTTGCTTTCTTTGAGAAAATGTACTTTGAATAATTTCAGAAAAACCTCCGTAATTTTGTTCATTTTGAACGTTTTTTAAATTTCAGGCGGATTTCGAAAAAAGACGATTAAGGATATTTTAATCAGAAAGAACACGATAAATTTCTAAATTAGGTCAAAAGTATGAGAGGTTTTAGAAACAAAAATTTGAAAAACAAAGCACAAAATTCAAATACGCATAACTTTGTAGACAATTTTTGTTCGCAAATCGGAAAAATAAATATCGCTTAATTTTCACTGAAAACAACCTATTTTATCCCGAAAAATTCTGAGAGTTCAATTGTAACACGTGATTTGACGTGTCACTTATGGAAATTCCCTGACTTTTGCCAGATTTTTTTCCAAAATCTCCGACTTTTCCCTCACTTTCCCTGAACAATAAAATTCCCTGAGTTTTCCTTGATTTTCAAGTGAATCAGAGATTTTTTATTCTCATTTAGCATCCCTATATCCAAAAAAAAAAAATTAAAAATTCATTTTTTAACCGCTATTCAAAGCCGATTCTGAAAAACTATAAAATTTCAATCTTAAAATTCTCGGTGAATTTTCTCAAACGATAACTTTTTTTAATTAAATATTTAAGCACTTCAGGTTGGGAATGGACTTTTGTTTAATAGTTTTAAATAGTGATTTCGATTTTACAGAATGCTTTTACGCTCCCCTGGAAAATTCCACCCTTCAAGTGTGGGGGTAGAGAAGCGAGAAACGAGAAATGAGAAGGGACACGTGCACATGGCCAATAAGCTTTTACGTGAGATTAAAATTCATATTACTCCGTATAGTAAGGCTGTGGTCGGCCGTTACTGCAGGTACCTAGCTTGGATCACTTACAGCGAGAGCTGCAGGAGGTACCTAAGGCCGACAAGGGACTTTAATGTAATAATTACCATTAATTATCCCCGACCCTTTTCCGTGCCTGCATCTGTCCTTACTAGGTGCCGTATAATGCTCTCCGATATTGCACTTGTGAATTCCTCGAGTACCAGTCTTTCTGACAAGAGACTACGAGAGTCTGCAGGAAATTGCGATGGGACGAAGTGGCAACTGCAAACGGGATAATGGAGAAAAATTAAATCATTTATACCAGTTTTCATTAATATTTACATTACATTACATTACATTACATTACGGCAGCCGAAATTTATTTTATACTAGAACATTATGCACGCTATGCGCGCACTAATTACCGCTTCTTAGAAAAAAACTATGTTTACACTGGAACATGGATTGAAGCAGTCTGCATCTACGCCGCACAGTGCAGCCAAAAGCACTTTTTGTGGACAAAAGTCTGTCTAAAACCCAATTTTTAATGGATTTTGACGTTTTTTTTAAATGACCGTAAGGCTTTCGGGTATATCGAGTCGGTGCGAGAATTTTTATTTGGCTAAACCAAAATTTTTTATTTAACAACAAAATAAACAATATTTTTATCCTAACTTTTCAGATGTACCTTTTTTTGTAAGATCTGCGAATTGACTAAAGAAGAGCTTAAGTCAGTGTAATTACTATCTAGCAATAGCTTTCAGTAGGTTAGAGTAAGAAAAAAAATGGTTTACAATGTTTAAAACAAATTAATGAAAAAAAGCCATTTTTTGTCATTTGCAATGATAAGTTGTTTGAAATTTACAGTTTTTATATAGAATATAAGAGAACTGTATACCTAATTATGATTTTTTTTAAATGTCTGCTGCTTGGCAGCATTATTTAAACAATTTTTATAAACAAATACACAGTTTGCGTATGTCACAATGAATAGGCTCCATTTTTTTGCAGAATCGACCAAACATGTATTGCCAATGACTCCTTGCTGTCATTTTTTTTAAATTAACAACAACTGGTAATTATTTAAACAATATTCATAAACAAATTCACATTTTTAACATTATTCCACGAATAGGGCCAATTCTTTTCGCGGAACTTTTTTTTCTATTGAAAACTTCTAAAATTTCCAAATATCTTGAACAATGATTCGCATATTTTCTTAGTTTTTTTAATTTTGTAAAATATAAGAAAATGCCTCAAAGTCTTTTAAATTCTTTTGTGATGATTTTTGAAATCTTTTGAAATGTTTTGAAATCTCTTCAAGTATCCTGTTAAAATTAATGTTTGAAAATAAAAAATCGTTCACAATTTTTCCGGAAATCATAAGAAAAATTTTTTATCATCTTGAAACCTCTCCAAATTCTTCAAAAGCTTCTAAACTTTTTGTTTGAAATCATCAAAAACGTACGGTTTGTTTAAAATTTCGAAAAATCTTGTTAAGTATTAAATGATTTTCATATCTTTTTAAAACTTTGTAATATCTATTAAACTCACTCGAATTTTTTCTTAAATTCTGTAATCTTACAACATTGAAAAATTTTGCTTAAAAATTTTGCATTTGAGTTCTAGGATTCTAACGTCACGTACATTCTTGTAAACAAGGGTTTGTAAATTCAAAATAAAATTTATATACAAAAACAAAAGGCCACGTCTTCGTACAGAGTACACTTTTAAGAAGAAAATATTTCTCATTACAAAATTATTAACAAATATTTATAAATATATATAATATTAATGGTGGTGAATGGCATACTTCAGACCAAAAATGTTTTTTGGTCTAAAGTATGTCATTCACCACCATTAATATTATATATATTTATAAATTTATATCACTCAGACAAACAACATCGCTTAAACATCTTTTCTAATCTAACAAATATTCAATAAGAATTGTTTAAACAACAAATTTTATTCATTGCCTAACGATTGTAAATCACTTCGTCACCAATCTATTAAGTTATACTTAGTTTAATGCAGTTTAATTTAAAAATCCAAATGAATTATAAATTGACTATTACAACTATGTATTATAATTATATATAACTTTTATGACTATTTTTATAATTGTTATAACTTGACTAATTCTATTCTCAAATATGACATTTTCGTAAACACTTAAAATGCTATAGGAATTTAGAAGAATGAATTTAGAGAAAAGGTAATACATGAACACGGAAAAAATTTATCCGTAAAAAAGTCACGAACTAGTAGCTAGGTCTCGATATGAGAAAAATTCATCGGATATTTATGTATTTTCGTAAATAACCTGCGAACTTTGAGAAAGATTGACGAACTCGATGTGAAAATTCTAAAACGTTTCATCACTTCTTTTTTACGTGAATAATTACAAAAATATTACGAGTGATTGGGAAAAGATTCTGAGAGCACTCACGAGCTTGCCCGACAAATCTGGGAACTCGAAACTAAGTCTCCCTGTACGTGGCCCACGCAAACACGCGCGGTGCGTGTGTGCGCTCGTATGTGTGCCTCGAGCTCGTCGGATGAGTGGCTAGAACACGAAGGCTAGAAGTTTTATAATACCTATTTTGTTTGGCCTCGATGGCTGCGCGTGTTTACGCACTCCTGGTTTATGTTTAGAAACTGATGAGTCAGCAGTGTTTGAGGTTCGAATCTTCTGAGTTGCGAATTTATAAATTAATATAAAATTAAATCGCACAAATAAAATTTTTCCTCTTTTTATTTCAGTCTGAAATTTTCAGGGACTGTTCGTAGGAAATTCGAACTGTACGTAAGAAACTTCGAAATTTATCCATATATTTCTCATAGAAATAAGGATTTAATGTTTCATTTTTTTATCTCGTATCCGAGACCTAGCTACAAGTTCGTGACTTCTTCACGGATAAATTTTTTCCGTGAATGGGAAATTTCGCTTAACTCTAGCGTTTAGCTAATTCCTTAGGTTTTTTAGAAAAACCCCTATTTTTCCGAATTACCTACCTCTATATACACCTCGTAAATTAGGATTTCCGAAGTTTTTGTCCATAATTTCATTTTTCTCATCTCTTTCAAAGTGTGAAGAAGTTTATGAACGATTAGTGTGTTAGCAAAATGTTCAGAATATAATTATTTATCAATATTGAAAAATCATTCACAATTAAAATGTTTTGTTCTATCAATAATCTTTCGGAACATTTAGAAACACATTTTATAATGAAATAAAATTACAAAGGACCCCGCACAAAATACCAAGAAAAAAACGTTCAGTCGTTTGAGCTAAAACCGGCTGGAATGTATTCTTCAAGGTGTCCCGAATAAAAGTTCTGATGTGCACTAGGTCCAAAAAGTCCTTAGGTTTCGAGTTACAGGCACTTGAAGGTTATAAAATGACGATCTTTATATTATATGATTTTCAACTTTCTGAGCGCTATACTGACTTAATATCGTGATTTCAGACTAAGTGATCAGAACAAGAGTTCTAGAAATGTAAGTAAGGTACCTTGTGATGGCCTTGTCTGTGTCCTTGACTCGTATTCTGAAGGACATTTGAAGGTCAACTTATTTCTTTTTTAATGGAACCCATCTTTTACTTTTCATTTTTAAAAAACAACTTTTTTCAATAGAATGTAAGTAAGCTACCTTTTGATGACCTTATCTATGACCTTGACCCGCATTCTGAAGGTCTTTTGAAGGTCAATTTTTTTTCAAGAAATCCATTTTTTCACTTTTCATTCGCTAAGAACGGGTTACACTGAACATAATAAAATAAATCATACTACAGTAACAATGTAATCTTGAAACTATTTATCAAGTTTACAGTCAATACAATTTCAAGTTTATTTTATTTTCTTCAACTTTTATCTTATTTTTTATCGAAACATGACTTGGAAGTTATTTTCTTCACAAACCTTTTTAAACTTTTGGGATACTTGGAAAGATGAATTCATCTCCCCCTAAAAATGAACATTAAAAGTTTAATTGTATTTTTTAAGAATGAAAAGTGAAAAAATGGATTTCTTGAAAAAAAGTTGACCTTCAAAAGACCTTCAGAATGCGGGTCAAGGTCATAGATAAGGTCATCAAAAGGTAGCTTACTTACATTCTATTGAAAAAAGTTGTTTTTTAAAAATGAAAAGTAAAAGATGGGTTCCATTAAAAAAGAAATAAGTTGACCTTCAAATGTCCTTCAGAATACGGGTCAAGGACACAGACAAGGCCATCACAAGGTACCTTACTTACATTTCTAGAACTCTTGTTCTGATCACTTAGTCTGAAATCACGATGTTAAGTAAGTATAGCGCTCAGAAAGTTGAAAATCATACATATAATATAAAGATTGTTATTTTATAACATTCAAGTGCCTGTAACTCGAAACCTAAGGACTTTTGGAACCTAGTGCATAGAAGAACTTTTATTTGGGACACCTGAAAGGATACATTCCAGCCGGTTTTAGCTCAAACGACTGAACGTTTTTTTCTTGGTATTTTGTGCGGGGTCCTTTGGATAATTCAATTTACAAAATTGTTGGTGCAGAAAATTCGTAATCTTTATCAATAGAAAAACAAACTGAAAACAATCACTAAAGGTCATATTCACGCGGGCGTCCATTATGTATGATTTCACGTTTCAAAATGTTTCACAATGACTTCAACTTTTAAAGAAAAGGATTATTGAAAAAAAATATAGAATCAAAGGCACGATAGCTATGGAAATTAATTTTTTTTCAAATATTAAAAGTCCGTTTCCTCACATTTTTGTAACAAGAAGATTTCTAATAGTTCAGACGACAATTTCGACTGACCTATTTATAGGAACGATTTGGCTCAACCACAGCCAGTCGATAAACGCTGGCGGCCACATAACTACCAGTTTCAGTCACGACATGCTATGAATAAGTCCCCATTTCACCAGACCAAGCCAAAACCGATCCCAAAGCTCAACACGAAGCCCAAAGCCCAAAGCCTGAAGCGAGAGATGTCGTCAGAACACGCGTGGTCGTACCAAATTTTAGCCATTTCAGTTTGCACCCCTTCAACCAAACCACTCACTCCTTCTCTTTTCAACTTCATGAACGACAAGCACTATCCAAATTTACCATGTACGCACTCAGATCTGCCTCGAACTTACTTCCTTATCACGCACGTAGAGCAACTTAAATAGTTATGACCCTAATTAACTTACACATTCAAACTTGCAGGAGACTAAAGCTTCATTCAAGTTAGCGTCAATATTAGGTGACCCCTCCTTGTAGTGACATTTCAATTATCGCCCCCTCCCTAAAAATGTCATTTGACACTGAAGCTGACCCCTCTTATTCTTAAATACGACACTCAGAGAAAAAGTTATATTGAAACAAAAGCATCGTCCTCTTGCCTGTTTTATTTTGAACTACTTGAATATCTTTTTTACACAAACAGAATTATTGAACTACAAGATTAGGTGAAGTTCGTAGCAAAAGGATAACGTTTGCTGCAAAAAGATTCTTCACGAGAAAAATTAAATTCCTTGTAATTTCAAATTTAAGAGGAAATTCCATTTTGTATCAAGAAGCATCCTTCTGACACAAAAAATTTCTCTGAGTGGAAATGTAGATGTAATTTTATATATGTAACCGTCAATTGAACAATGAATATTGAGCTGAACTTTAACTTGAACAGAAGTTAACTAAATAGATTAGGGACCGTCCATAAACTCTTTTCCACTTTTTTAAAGAATTCTTATTTTTTCTCCTGTTTTCAAGAAACTTCCCCTTTTTACTTTTTTTGCTTAAATTTGAACTGAATTAATAGAACCCAATAAGAAAATCCAACTATTGTTGGTTAGAAATTTTTTGTTGGTTGAAACGTCTGCCGTTATATTTTTGGTTCGGAATTCATCTCTTTTGGTTAAAAATCCTACTATTTTAAAGATTCATCTCTTTTATTGAAGATTTAACTATTTTGTTGAAAATTCGTTTCATTTTTTATTGGAAAATAATTGTTTTAAATGAAAATTCAAATATTCTATTTTTTGTTGAAAATTAAAATGCATTTTGTTTATAATCCATCCATCTTTTTTGTAGAAAATTAATCTTTTCGATTGAAAAAATAAACTTTTTGGTTGAAAATTCAACACTTTAGTTGATTTTGCTAAAAATTCGTTTTTTGTGAGAATTAATTTTCTTCACTGAAAATATAAATACTCCATTTTCTGTTGAAAATCGATCTTCACCTGTTAACAATTTATGTATTTTGTTGAAAACTCGTTTTTTTTTGGTAGAAAATTACTTCTTGGTTGAAAATACATCCTTTTTGCTTGAAATTGCAACTGTTTGCTTGGAAATTAATCTGTTTTGCTATTTTTTATTAAAGCACATAGATTTGTTTCATTCGTGAAAAATGTTATTAAAAAGGCACTGTCTATGGTTACGGAATTTTCTGTAACCTTAGCCCTGAACGAGCTGGAAAAGGGGTTAGAGTTACGGAAAAGTCCGTGACCATAGACAGTGCGTACTAAAAATAAAATAATTCAATTTTCTGGTCAAACTATTATAAAAAATTAATTTTATTATTTTTAATAAGTTTTTCCACATGGAGAAATAGCTTATAAAGGGCGAAACTCACAGAATGTTTCCCTCCTATTACAGTGAATCTCAAAAAAAAATCAAGAAAAAAGCAAAGGTGGCATTTTTGAGAAAAGTGACTTTTTAGTTTTTTTGAGATTTTTTTTTCAAGTTTCTGAAAAGGATTTTGAAGAGCGTAAATAGCACTACAAGCTGCCATCAAGAAAATTCAAATAAATGATATAGCTGAGAGAACTATATTTTGATCCTCACAACTGGAAAATATAGTTCTTGCACCAACACTACCGGATGGTCCTTACAATTATACCAGTATAGGCGTAGCAACTATACTAGTATTCCTAAACGTCATATTGCTTCACGAAGGATATAGGTTCGTTGAAGTGACATTACAATGTATAGCTATCGTAAACAAAATACGATGCATGTTATAACGATGCATGCGACAAAGCTGTCGAATGCATTTGATAAGGCAATTTATCGCCTAAATATATTTCTTTGTAAAATCAGTGGTGCTGGAAAAAAATTTTCACAGGATGGGAAAAGGATAATTAGGCGGAAGTGTCTTACGATTTCGGATAATAAGATAAAAAATTAAATTACAGTTGAACATATTTTCAAAATCAAAAGTGTAAAAAGTGAGTATCTAAATTCTACAAAGTTTTATATAAACACAATATTTCCATAGAATTCACTTAGATTTTCGGAAAGACCATTTTATTTCCTGAATATAATTGAAATTTAATCACATATTTTCGTCATTCTTTCATTTCTATTATTTCATTTGATCCGAATTTTCGAAATTCTACTTCGTAGAAGTAGCTTCTGTTATTTGTTAAAAAATTTATTTTTTTTTATTTGTAATGTTTTTTTACGAATAAAACAAAAATTGCGCGTTCTATATTGAAAAGTGATTGGAAACAAATTTGTAGCTCTTTTTTGGGTTCACAATTTTTGTCCATTCTTCTTTTTTTGTGTCCTGCCTAGTTTGACCGCAAAATGGAATTTTTGAATTTTTATTATTTTTTGTGCGATCGAAATTTGAATTTTCGAGTTTTCAAAAAAATCCAAAAATTTGTGACGACAATCTTGTGGGGTGTTCAAAAATCAACGTCTTTCTTCTCTTGACTTTTTTTTTCATATCGTCCGCTGTTGGGCTTAAAATTTTCATTTTTATTTATTTATTTTTTTTCATTTTGTAAATGCTATAAACCTTCAGTTCAGGACACTAAAAGAGTATACGAACGGGAAACAGGCAGAAACATTCGCGAAAACCTGTTTTTCGGGTTCAGAAGGTCTCAAAACGTGGACATTTGACTAAAACGTGTGGGGGGGGGGGGGCAGTCAAATTTTACACAAATCTAATTCCTTTTCTGATGAGAATGTAAAAAAATGATAAAAAATAATTGAGGCTTCAGATTGCAGAAATTCCGGTGCGTTAATTTGTTT